>CAUYPO010007484.1:0-12150 GCA_963574435.1 Cheirogaleus major | reverse complement strand
TTCATTATTACGCGATACCATAACCTCCTCCCTACATTGCTCCTACCCTGTGGTCATCCCCATGAGGAGGAAGGACCTGGGGAACAAGTGACCTCCGTGCAGAACTGGAGATGTATGATTTCCTTTTCCTTACGATCAGCGGAGCGGAGGAGCGAAACATCGATTCTCTGGTGTATCATTTCTCTACCGGACAGTCCAGAAAGTTATTGTTAACTATAATCTAGCTTCCAAATCCCCATTCTTTTTTTTTTTTTTTTTTTTGAGACAGAGTCTCACTCTGTTGCCTGGGCTAGAGTGCCATGGCATCAGCCTAGCTCACAGCAACCTCAAACTCCTGGGCTGGAGTGATCCTTCTGCCTCAGCCTCCCGAGTAGCTGGGACTACAGGCATGTGCCACCATGCCCGGCTAATTTTTTCTATATATTTTTAGTTGGCCGATTAATTTCTTTCTGTTTTTAGTAGAGATGGGGTCTCGCTCTTGCTCAGGCTGGTTTCGAACTCCTGACCTTGAGCGATCCGCCCACCTCAGCCTCCCAGAGTGCTAGGATTACAGGCGTGAGCCACCGCGCCCGGCCAAAGATGGATGATTTTTAATGACACAAATCACTATTAGCTTAGCTTCCTTCATTCAATATTAATTTGGTTTGCTAGTGTGCTTTATAGTGCAAAGTGATGGATGTTTGGTTCAACGGTATTTTGGGATAGAGATTTTTAAATAAATAGAATTTTAGACTAAGCATGCACTGCAGTTTGACTACAAATCATCCATATGCCCATTGCTAAAGTGAATATGCGTGTAAGCCTCCAAAGTTTCCTTGTACAATGACATCTTATTGTTATAACCAAACGTTTTTTTTTTTTTTGAGACAGAGTCTCACTCTGTTGCCCAGGCTAGAGTGCCGTGGTATCAGCCTAGCTTACAGCAACCTCAAACTCCTGGGCTCAAGCAATCCTCCTGCCTCAGCCTCCTGAGTAGCTGGGACTACAGGCATGCACCACCATGCCCAGCTAATTTTTTCTATATATTGTTAGTTGTCCAATTAATTTCTTTCTATTTTTAATAGAGACAGGGTCTCACTATTGCTCAGGCTGGTCTCAAACTCCTGAGATAACCAAACATTTTTAATACCTCCCTTATTTTGGGCAATAGGGAGGAGGAGGCAGACCGTGGAATTTCTGCTCTCCCTACATGGCTATATTTTAAGAAGTTTGAGAACCAGGCATCAGAGAAAGGAGAGAAAGAACGTGGAGGAAAGAACAAGATGGACTCTTACCTTACTCTCTACATGTGTCGCCGGGGGTTCCACTGTGGAGAAAATGTAAGTGCTGTGAGATTCCACTTATATGGACAGTCCTTCACTAAACTTGTGTTAGTAAAGGCTTCTTCCTCTCCCATCTGTTTCCTATGGGTTGATTTCCATTAATATTTCTGTCTCACATTTCTGTTTATAGCAAAGATGATTCCTTTAGTATCCAGAGGAAAATTGGCAGCCCAGGGGTAGAAGGGTAATGCCAGGAGGGTCCTAGGCTAGGACGGGCCTTTCTACCTCTCAGCTTTTCTGGCCCACCATGTGTGGGATGAGACAACAACACCAACGAGGCCCTGGGACGGGGTGCTGCAAGGCATGTGTGGGACGGCTGAAAGAGGGCAGGCGGAAGCCACCATCTCTGACGCTGCTGTGTGACTGGGGAGTGAGGCACAAAGCAGGCCAAGTCGGCGTCAGCACTGGGCTCTACTCGAGGCAGCTTCCAGACCAAAGATCAGGCTCCAAATAGCCACAGTGATGCCCCCAGCCATCTCCCAGGGCAGAAGCAGCTGCCACCTGCCATGCACAGCCACTGAGTGTCCTCAGGGTTCCGGGAGACACAAAATCAGAGACGAATTTGCTCCCTCGTGTCTCACCTGCTGCTGATGCCTGTTCCTGCTGGATACTGTACACCAACGAATAAATCTCATCCCCACTGACAACATTCACTGGAAGAAAAGAAAGGTGAGATCATGGCACAGTCCCTCATTCCTGCCTTTCAACTTGCTCCACGCCTGCCACCTATCACAGCCATGACGACAGCTGCGTCATTCATTTGCAGGGGAGGCTGTGGCCCAGCGGGGTCAGGCTTGGCTAGCAGATGTCACCCCCCCTTACCCCTTCCCTGGCGTGCTCTACCCACTCTGGCCCAGGTCTTTGGGAAGCCTCACCATTTTCATATGTAGGCGGGAGCTGCACGGGGGCAGGTGAGTTGAGGTAGGTGAGTTCTCGGGGTACAGGTCTGGGAGGGGTCCTGCAAACACAGGAACACATGCTATCTATCAGGGACCACATCCCAGACATCACTATTTGAGATTGTGAATAAGACGCTGAAGGGGAGACTCCTGTTAGAAGAAAGGGGTGGGAGCAGAATGCAAATTTATGGGGAAATTAGCAACCGGAAGGTACAACAGTGTGGTATGAGCCACAGCCTGTCCATGGGCTGAATAGGGCATTGCTGAGTGTGCACGAGAGTGTAAGGTCCTTATCTGACTGGCTCACTGTAGTACAGCACACACCCAGAATGGTACCACTTCCATCAGAGGTGCCCCGTAAATATTAAATGACGAAATATTAATTCACCCCGGGTGGAAAACAGATGTCTGGGCAGAACAAGCAACTTGAGCAAGGAGCAGAAGAAAATGGTCAAGCATGTGCACATGTAGCCCTGGAAGAGCGCTACTCTGATTTGGAGAAAAATCTCTGCTTATCGTTGGTATAAATAATAATACACCATAAAATAGATCAACTAAGCATTGATATTTCTAGGTGGAAGTATTTTTCAAATCTTTTCCTCCTCCCCTCTAAACTTCTAAAGAATTTCATCAACAATCTGTTCAGTATGTTTATTACTGTCTGTCTTGCATTCCAGAAATGTGTATATATCTTATTTACCCTAAAATGTTTTAAGACTCTCAAGATCTTTCCGTATTTTCACACCTCCCAGCACTCAACAAAAAGACTTACAGACTCTCAGATACTGGTTGACCGAATGAATGCATGGTTTTGGTCAAATCAACGCAATGTTCTTATTCTGTAGATAAGCATTTAAGAAGATCAGTAGGAAAAATAACGAACGGATTTAAAGTAATTGGTTAATATCTTAAAGACAGGAAATGTCAACGAATGTTCGACGCTGCCCGTGGGAGAATGTGGGAGTGAGTTTCGAGTATGATAAGACAGGAAAAAAATTTATGAGAGAACAATTTTAATTTTTAAAAATGGATTTTCTGCATTATCGATGTATATGAAGAAAGTGGAGGCCTCACCTGGGTGCGTCACTGGGTGAACGTCTTCCTGCAAGCCAAACAAATGCACACACGTCAGTGGAGAGACCTCCTCAGCGCTTTCATGCAGCCCATGTGCAGGATGTGCCTCATGCCCGGATGCCTGTTGCAGATGCCACCGTGTGCCCTGCAGACATCCTGGCAATCGTGTATAGCGTGTTCACTTCAGAGATGAGGAGACTCAGGTCCAGAAGAATGAAGTGAACTTCCCAAAGCCAATTAGTACCAGATCTAAGTACTTGAACCTAAGTCTTTGAGCCCTCACATATGTTAAATGTTTGGTTTTTGGTTTTGCAACCACACCACCCAATCTTATCGTGACTAAACTCCTCGAAGGCAGGTGCTGATACAACCATGTTACGGGTGAAGTGAGATGCCCAAAGATGCCAGAAACACTTAGAATTTAAATGAGGGTTTCACACTGTCCTCTTTTGCCTTATCTCCAACTTGCTGAATGAAGAACAGGAGACCAAGGTTAAACACACAAATAAATATGTGATTACCAATTGTGGTGAAATGTGAAGCTAAATAACTTGCATCTCAGAAGAGAACCATTGCAGGCTGTGTGGCCAGATGAAGTGTCTTGGAGAAAATGACACTTCAGCAGAAAAGTGAGGAAGATGCAACAGTGAGTAGAGTGTGTGGATGTGTGAATGAGCATTACAGAGGAAAGGAAAAGCATGTGGCAAGAGTCTAAGGTGGATAAGAATTGACACACTGAGTTCAGAACTGGGAGACTGTTAGGATGGTTGGAGCTGCTACTGTATTTCTCTTCTAGTGACTAATTAATTATTTTAAATGGAATTACATTTTCATATAACAAATAACAAAAGTACAAAATGTCAGCTGAGCCTCAACTAATAACACATGGACAGTGGAGAACTTTACCAAAAATTTTTAACTACTTTAATAGGCCCTGTTCCCATGTGCCGGGGGTGTGAGCAGCTTCCTAGATAAGGTGGCTAACAACATGAATTCATCTTTTGCAGTATACCTGTCACAAATCCAGCCCATTTCAGTGAAAACAAAGGTCACAGTAACAAAATATCCACCTCTACTATACTAACCTATTTTTCTCTTGAGCCAGTAGCAAAATAAGAGGGCCACTGTGGCGGGACCCAGGGTGCCCAGAAGCCCCTCGATGACTCCTGCTGTAAGATGACCCCGTCTCTCCTCGACAGGCACTGGGGGGAAAGAGCTGGGCATGAGCTGCTCAGAGGAAGGGCTAGGGGTTTGGAGAGCAGGCATCTTGGATGTGGGTCGTGCCCAAGGTCTGCTCTTCCAAGATGGGACTTACTTATTTGTCTAGGGACATGCAACTTATCACATTGATGAAAAGAGAAGAGAGGCACCCAACCTTCTTTGTCCTCTAAGCCGTGCCAATACATGACCCATGACAGCACCACCCACAGAAGCCCCATTCTGGGTAGCACACCTCCAGATGTATATGGCGTCACCGAAACTCTCCCAGGATGCTGGGAAAGAGACATTGCCCAAGACAATTCCATAGCCTGAGTTCTACCTGTGAAGTTGAATGTCACCTCCTCACTGCGCTGGGCCCCCAGGCCATTGTCGGCCTCACAGGAGTAACTTCCAGAATGTTCTGCAGTCAGGGAGAAGTTGAAGGACACTCCTCCTCCAGAGGGGGCGGAGCTGTTCCCCAGGCTGACATCCTCGTGATAGAACTGGTACAGGATCGGGGGAGAGCCTCTCAGGGCCTCACAGTGGAGCTCCACCACGTCCCCCTCCACAGCCTGGGCCCCGGGTGCCGTGATGGTGAGGACGGGACGAGACACTGGAACTGACACACGTAGTGGGCTATCAGAGAGGGCCTCTGACCATGTGACAGGCTCATAATCCCTGCCCACCAAGGCTCGGCCCCGTGAGCTTCCTCAGCATGCCCCAGGGAACTGCGGAGCCCACTTTGAGATGTGCTGGCTGAGCCAGGGGTCGTGGCACTTACTTCTGACGGTGATGCTCACCAGTCCGCTGGGCCTGGGGCCGTAGCCGTTGTCAGCCGCACAGTAATACTGCTCAGCGTCACTCTTCCTCACCACTGGGAGCTCAAACTCTGCTGTCAGCGAGTGCTGGGTCTTTGTTCCCAGGTTTAAACCCAGGGCCCCTTTGTACCAGAGGAAGGTGATGTTTCCCGTGCCCTTAGCAACCGAGCAGACGAAGACCAGCTTGCCTCCCTCTGTCACCTGTCCCCCTGGGGGCTGGGTCTCCAAGCTCACATCAGAGATGGGTACTCCTGTGTGAACACAAGATAACATGGGGGCCCTGAGTAGGCAGAGTTTCAGGGACATAGAGTAGGTGGGACAGGCCTAGAAGCAAAGCCTGCAAGTAAAGTCAGTGATTGCATAGTTTAATGGGGAGGAGGTGCAGTTCTGCTGATTTAGAATCAGCATTGGTTGGGTTGATGGTTGTAGGGTAAGAAAGACACCACAGTATTACTACGGAGGGTGTGGCATTGCCTCTCTCCCCAGGACAACACGACTCCCATTACCCTGATCTCACAAACTCTCAGCTTTCAAGGCACAATGGTATAGTGACCACAGTTCCAAATCGTAAATCAACCTCCCTTATTTGAATACTGGTTCCAACTCTCTTACTTGCTGTGTGTGCTTGATCAAATTACCTAACTTCTCTGAGACTCAATTTCCCATCTGTGAAATGGAGAAGGTAATGATAGTTATCTCCTGCACTTGTCAAGGTTCAATTATATTATACAACATGTGTGAAGCCTTAACGCGGTGCCTGCCGCATATGAACTGCTCAATGACTTTTGTTGTGGTGGTGGTTGGGTTTCACCGGTGGTGAATTTTTAGCAAGTTTGGGAAGCCCAGCCTTCCGATGGGTCTTTGTCTGAGAATGGGAGAGGATGTCAGAAGTGTCAGCCCTGATGTGGAATAACATGGGTCAAAATCATAAAATACTCTTCTCTTTTCATCTTTTGGAATCAAGCTCCAGCTTCCCTTCCACAAGCTCTGCTCTGCTCCTCTTCTGCAGGGCCTTCTGTCACCTCCTCAGTCAGATGTCCCCCGCCTCCGAGTCTCTATTGACACAACGCAGCACCGGACAGCTCAACCAGCTTGCTTAGAGTGCTGGCTGGGCACCGACTTCTTGTAGTCAGGGACCAAGTGTTGTGCAGCTGTTCCCCCCACACCCTCCAGCACAGTGAAGACACACAGTAAGGGTTTCCTAATATTGCTTGCCCAAATGGAAACAGCAAGAATAAGAGAAGGTCCCTCAAGGACCCTAACAAAGAGCAACTCAGGTGCATCTCCCAAACAGCTCCTACGCTCAGATGTAGACCCTGACAGACAGGGAGGACTAGCCTCTTGCCACTGCCCTTCCTGGGCCCACCCCGGGAGACTGGCCCCACTGGCACTCACCCCGCACGTTCATCTGGAATATCTGGCTTCTTAAGACTCTGGGTGCCGTTGTCTTGGCTTCACACCGGTAGGAGCCCGAGTCTTCCCTGCGCACGGCGGCGATTTGGAGCTCCCGAGAGCGGCTCCAGCCCAGCCTCAGGACCCGTTCATCTCTGAAGAAGCGGAACTGGAGCTGATCAAGTAACGACTGTAGAAGGGGCCGAGTCACACAGGTCAGGGTCACTGGGCTCCCCTCTGTGGGCTGGGCGGGGCTGGCTATCAGAAGCAGCTCTAGAGAGAGAAATCAAACACAGCGGCAGGGCAATGGGGTTCAGAGTTCCTGGTGAGAGGCACTTTGTGTCTCAGCACTTGCAAACAAGACTCAAAGAAACAGCCAGTTGGGCACACATACCACCCCTCATGTCACGACCACCCCTCACCCCCAGTGGTCCGGGGGCTTTCCTTTGCCATGAACTCACCTTGCTCACCCTGGCACATCCCGCCCCATGCAGCGGCATCTCCAACCAGAAGGCAACGCTTACCTTTGGCTTGGACCTTATTCTTTTTTGAAGTTTCTAGCTATGAGCTACAAACAACTTTCCTGATGCCAGTACAGGAATACTGAAGACTGTCCCTGGAGCTGGCATTGGAGATGCTGAAGCTTGAAGTTTTAGTAAAAGTGAGCACATTTCTTTCATCCTTGTCATAAGCCATACTGGCAATTTTATTCTGTTCCCTTTCCTCTGACATCTCAGAATCACACTACCTCTTTCAAAGACTGAGTATGGGACCTGGAGGATCAGTCAGTCAGGGAGAGACATGGAGCAACTTGATCCTCTCCTCACTGACTCTGTCCTGCCCCTCTTACTGCTATTTTTATTGGAAGAAAAGGGGTGCACTGGCCCAGAATACCCTGTACCCAGGGTATACAGCCCAGCTCCCTCGATCTGGGATTCTAAACAAACCTCTGTAGAAACCAGGATATGAGGAGCACAGTTAATCTATATCTGAAGCCTCAGGGATGCATCCCTTTAGGGTCTTAGGTACTTTTTTCTGGATGAATAAAGATGGCTAAAGTTTTGCTTTGCTCTCACTCCCCTCCTTATCTCCCCCACGTGCAGCAGCCCATGAAAAATGTCACAATCCCTGATAGGACTGACTTTTGAGGCATTTGTTTATCCAATCCTCAGAGCCTTTGTCCTGTGGGAGTTTTTAATACTTTCCCTAAAAGAAGCCTCTTTCTCTCCTCACCAGGTGAAAATAACAAGTGCTCCGGATCACAGGGGGGTGATTCCTAGCCCCGATATCTCTGATCACCAAGCAGCACTGGAATATTTTTCCCTGGGAACTTTAAAACATCAGTTCTAGCCATGGTACCAGAATGTTTGCTTTGTCCTGGGACATGGAATACCCCACATATTAGAGTCACTTTCTTTCCTTTGAAAACTGTAGTCCCCAGAAGACTGACCAGCAGCATAGCTTTTGGAGCTGAGCAGAGAAAGAAATTTTAAGCAAGGCATTTGGGCACCTGTAACCCACTCCTCTCAGTGGCGCTGGGGTAGGGATGGAGTAGAAAACTCGACAAGGCCGATCGTAAGGTTCTGGGGCTCAGTCTCCCAACTCAGAGTTTGTTTCAGTTAATTCTCAGATAGCAAAGACTACCTGGTGGCAGAAACTTTGTTTCCTCAGCCTTGCTGTGACTTTGGATTTCTGCGTAGGCTGAGATTGGGCCCCTGGGTTTAGTGCTAAAGGTGAGACCAGACACAAGGCATGCATGGCATCAACACGAGGCATGAGTTAGACTTGGTCAAATGTCAGGTGAGGAGTCCAGAAGGCTAGGTGGAATGTCTTTGGCCACAGCATCCAGAGATCCTGAGTTCCCTAGTTGCACTTGCAGCCTGTGCTCATGAGGTAGCGGGACAATCTCTTTTAAGCCCATGGTTAGTATTTTATGCACAGAAGGGCAGTTCTCACATATATTAGATTTGAACACGCTTTAGTGAAAGATTTCTTCTGAAGGGAGGAAGTATTTCCTCCTCTCCTCTTCTGGTAAAGGTAAGACTTTGAATCAGGATCAGAGCAATGAATAATTTGCATAAACTGGGGTGTGAGAGAGAAAACAAGTCTGAGGTAACCGGTGTGGCTGCAGAGTGGAGCTAAAAATAGGAAGGAGGCAGCGGTACTACTTCATTCTGCACGTGGCCCGAGGATTGACTGTACTGTTCTTCTCCACGGATGTGTGGTTTCGGCATTTCCTCCATCACCCCTGGTGGAGCATCCAGCTGAGGAGCGGAGGGGACTTGGAGCCCCTGAGTCTGGAAGGACAGAGGTTCTTCTAACATGAGTCTTTAGTACTTTCTGTCTTCCTTGTGCAAACGGCATGTCTCTCCCTATGCTGGGACTTCTCAGAGAGAAGACTGTGTTCTTGAGAAGGTAAGAGCAAGCCCTGCTTACCTCATGGAACAGACACGTGTCAGGTGCACAGCTGGTGTGAACCCAGAGCTGCCCGGGCCAACGGAGCTGCCACCTGATGTGTCTTGGACAGGTAGGGGCTGCTCAGACAGCCATCCGCAGGCCTCCTGTGCTGCCCTGAGTGACAAGGTACCCACAGACCATGAAGAAGAAAGGGAAGTGCAACTCACCGGTGGGTTCACAGAGTGGAGCTGGGAGAGAATTCAGCAGAGATCAGTACAGAGCAGCAAATCCACACATCCACAAAATTTAACTCCTCCAAGAGCTTTCCCAGCAATACACCCTCCTTCCCTCGTGGCCTCCCTGCTTCCCCACCTTCCACCCGCCTTTCCTCTTTCTCTCCTCTTCCTTCCCTTCTTTAGTCTTCCCTCCCTCCCTGCTTATCTTCCTCCCATCCTTCCTGCCTTCCTTCCTTCTTTCTCTCTGTTCCTTTTCCCACATTCCATATCACCTGCAGGACACCCGCCCACAAAACAACACATTTTTTTTTTAATGATCGTAAAATAACTTCCAGTAAGTTTTGTCATCTGTGATTAGGAGATGGAGTCTTTGTTCTTAACCACTCAGCAGCTCCCTCTTCAAGCCCTCATTCCCACTTCCACCTCCTCCTCTCAAAAGTCTTGACAATCCAGCTCCAGACTCACTGCCTCATGGCAACAGCAGACTCAGGCAAGGGGAGTGCAAGGTCTCATGCTCAAGGCATGGGGCCCCTTTGTTTACTAACGTAAGATCAGAGGAGGCTTAGGTCCAGAGAAGAAATTTAGATTTCTCCGAAGATTCTCTTCTATCCCAAGGATTTGACCATAATATTATGGCATAATGTAATGGTCAAGAAGGAAAAATTCTGGGGAGAATGCAGGCTTTGTAGCTAGATGACGTAGATTTGAGTCCTGGCTCTTCCTTTTACAAGTTATGTGACCCTGGGAAGCATCTTTCAGATGCCTATACTTTAGTTTTCTTTTCTGTAAAATGTAAATAATAGTAGTACCCACCTCACAGGATTTTTGTGAGGATTAAATATGTCGATATCCATAAAGAGCTTAGAATAGTGCCTGGAATTTACTTAGCAATCAATAAATATTGTCTCATTGCTATTTATTTTAGATCATGTTTAGTTTGAGATACCTACTTTTTTAGGTTAAATGATTACTTGAATAATTAGCTCCCCAGGTAAGAGGAGGCACCCAATAGGAGCCAGCATAAAAATCATATTTTATATATTCATCCATACAACAAATAAGAGTGCTTACTGCATGCCAGGCATGTGCATGGTGCTCAAGTTACAGGAATGAACATGAATGACAGTCCTTAATGTCAACGAATTTGCATGATAGTGGAATGGGGCCAATTTAAAAAGAAATATACAATATTATTTCAGAGGATGATTGGTGCTATAAGAAAAATAAAGCAGAGAAATAAGTTACAGAATATCTTAGGATGGTCTTGGCTAGCTAGATTCTAACTCAGTAAAAACTTGAATGAAATCAGGTAGCAAGTCTTGTGACTTTTTAGGAAAGAGCATCCCTGGCAGAGAAGACAGCAAAAGCAAAAGCCTTGAGAAGGGAATGAGCTTGTCCAGGTAGGAATAAGAAGGCAAATGCACCTGGAGCTGACTGGGAGCGGGAAAATTGGTGGTTATTGATGTGTAAGTAGCAGGCAGGAGCCAGTCATGGGGGGCTCTATGGTTATGGCCAACAGTTTTGGATTTCATTCTAGATGTGATGGGCAGCTATGGGCAGTTCTGACTTAATTTACGTCAGTAATATCACTCTGATGGTGTGAGGGAAACAGATCATGGAAGTACTAGAGAAGCAGGGAGAACATTAGTGGGAATGTAGTCTTGGAGAGTAAGAATAATGACTCAGATTGGACAGTACTGGTGCTATCAAGTGGTTGCATTTCAGTATAAACTTTGAAAGTAGAATCAATAGGAATTGCTTATGGATTAAATAGAAAATTCAAAAAGAGAGGAATTAAGTATGACTCCTAGAGTTCTGGCCACAGTGAATGGTATAGACATTTAATGAATTGGAGAAATTCTGGGGAGAAAGAGGTTCAGTTTTGTTTTGGTGGTGGTACAGGTGGAACATTTGAGTTTAAGATGCCTGTTAGACACCTGAGTGGCAGTTGAATATGTAAGAGGGATTCGAAAAAGAGGTCAAGCTGGAGAAATAAGCTTAAGCTTAAAGTAACACATAAAATGACAAAATTATATAACTTGGTGAAATGAGTATGGGTTTCAAAGAGAAGTCTGTGTATCAGCATTGGGAAGTTCCAACATTTTGAGGCCAGTAGAGAATCCAACAAAGAGACTGAGAAGCAGCAGGCACTGAGTTAGAAGGCAGACTAGCAGAATATGATATTCCAGAAACCAAGTGAAAATGTGTTTCCAGAAGAGAGAGTGATCAAATACCTCTGGGAGGTTGAGTAAAATAAGAAATTAAAATTGACTCCTGGATGAGGCAACATGAAGGTCGTTGATGATGTTAGCAAGAGCAATTTTAGTGGAATGGTAGGGATAAATGATTTGTTATAGTGGGTTCAAGAGAGGAAGAGGAAGAACTACAGGGACCTAGAGCAGATTTGTAGTCACCAGGGGCTAGGGATGGGGGAATATTTGACGATAAATGGATTCATGGGATAAGGGAATTTTTGAAGTAATGGAAATGTTCTGTATTTTGATTCTGCTCGTAGTCATATGGCTCCAAACCTTTGTCAAAAATCACAGACAATGTCTCAAAAAAGTGAATCTTAATGTAATATACATGAAAAATGAATTTTATTTTATTTATTTATTTTTTTTGAGACAGAGTCTCACTCTGTTGCCCAGGCTAGAGTGAGTGCCGTGGCGTCAGCCTAGCTCACAGCAACCTCAAACTCCTGGGCTCAAGCGATCCTTCTGCCTCAGCTTCCCGAGTAGCTGGGACTACAGGCATGCGCCACCATGCCCGGCTAATTTTTTCTATATATTTTTAGTTGGCCAATTAATTT
>CAUYPO010007483.1:0-21517 GCA_963574435.1 Cheirogaleus major | reverse complement strand
GAAAGAGAACACGTGTGAGCGTGTAATCCTTAGTAAAGACCATGGACTTCCCCCAGGGTAATGGGGAGTTATCAAAGATTTGGGTTTTTGTTACGACTATTGTTATTATAATTAAAGGGGAATAACACTATCAGGGTTTTTTTTTTTAAACCCTCTAACTTTTGGGAATTGATAGAGCTTGAGACAGGAGAACGAAGGAGGTGGGGAGGAGAATCAGAGACATGAGCTTGGAGACTGTTGCAGCTGATCAAGCTGCAGAGGATGGCCTAAGGGAATGGATGGATTTGAGGGGGACTTAAGAAATAGCCCTGATGTGAGATTCATGGGGAGGGAGGGATTTGAGAGATGGTCCCTACCAAGCTTCCTGGCTTGGGCAGCTGGGAGAACTGTGATGTCACTCACTGAGCTAGAAAGCACGAGGGAAGGAGCACACTGAGTGGGAATAAACCCAGTTCACAACACGTGGAGTTGCCGCTGCTTGGGGGACCTGCAAGTGGAGAGACTACAAGGCACTGGAATGCAGGGAATTCACAGTTTACACACGTCAGTCTCTGAAAATAGTATGAAAGAAGAAAAATGAGGTCACAATTTCTCTTGAAAATCCCTTAGGAAGAGAACATGCTAAAGAGGTATTCCAATGCATTTCTCAATGAGTTCAATGGAGCCAGCCTTTCTCCAGTGCCAGAATCAGGCAGTCTTTTTCCAGTTAAGCCCCAAACAGGGTAGTTGGATCACATTTAAGGGCCATAGTAGAGGCCACGTATGTGTCCTTAAATATACAATGCTTAGGGCGATGTGATGCTAATACTGTGAGAGCTGTATGTCACCTGAAACCAAATGTGGGACCACAGTGTCACTGCATTCTATTCCACGTTTGTTCAGGGTCAAGCTCATTATTGATGGGCCTGGGTGATGGAGTTACCCTGTTTAAATTCCCCACTCCCTCTCTCTCTCTCCCTCTGATCAACGTATATCAATATAATTCGATTTGTATAAATGAAGTGGGCATATGATGAGGCTCTACTGCATCTGGCTCTACAACTCAAGAAAGACATTTAAGACAGGGATTAAGTCTTGCAGTCAACAGCATATAGATGCCAGTTAAGCCTATAAAATGGATGGGCTGAGAAAGACCTCGGATGGCAAAAACTGGACCCTATGCTCCGTTACAACAAGGAACCCAATGGAGGGCTGTTGTCATTATAATATGACTGTTAAAGAAGAAACTGGACACTTTGACCCTACCATTTTGACACTGGGAGGTATTTTGACTGGATTCTTGAGGAAAAGAGACTTGATAAAAATAAATCACACAAACTAAAACTGACAACCCCTGAAGCTGCACACATTAAAGTTTGCTATAAATGATGAAAAAACTAAAGAGCCACATCTTAAAATTGCAAAAATTGGCCCAGAAAGAGAGAAGTTAATAAAAATTATTAACTTGAATAAATCTGATAGAATAAAACCACATGCAGTAAAATTTTCTTATTAACTGAAAAAAAATGATGGAAGAATCAAATATTCTTTAATAATAGTAAACTCAGGAAAATTGGACTATGGAACTAGAGGCTCCACACACAAAATTAATAAACTAGATAAGTTAATAGAAAATCAACATGGCACATACTATAATTGGTAAAATTTGGAATGACTCAAATCTCTATCGTGAAATTTATTCAGAAAATACTTAATTCTGAAAATTTTCTGTACAGGAAATAGATTGCATTGCTAGAAAATTGGTCAAAGAATTAAATTGGCTAAGTGCAATTCTTTCCCAAATCCTCCTAGCAATCAAGTAGGAAGGCAAAATTTTCAGACACTAAATGACTCTTTACAAACAAAATTGTTTAAGTATATGCTCCCAAACAATGAAAAGAGAATTCAAAAATAGGAGGACACATGGAATCCAAAACATAGTGTACTTAACCAAAGAGTATAGTAAAAAGTTCCAGGGTGATTGCAGTTCAATAGGTTTAAAAAGCAATTGGCCCAACTAGAATTAGAAGTCAGAAAACCCTGAGAAAAATCTTTAAAGTATAAATAAAATTCTACATAACAAAGCATATGATTAAGAAACTGGTAGAAAGAAAGGTAATTAAAAATTCCATTCTAACAAAACGTTCCTCAACAGTCATGGTTTACATATGAACCAACTAAATGATTTGAGCAGCTGACAGAACATAAGAATAGGAAAAAAAGAGTCCATTTGACCTTGACACTTAGAAGGTTCCCCTTCACACAGCAGCAGGTCTGTGACTTCATAGTCCCTCCCTATGCACTATGGGTCCAAACGCAGTGCAGTACTTGGTTATGGAGAATAGTAGCTACTAAATCATTATATTATAAAGGTTATCGATTGGTCTTTAACAACCATTCTATAGATAAAATAGAATTAATTATATTTATAGAATAGAATACAAATGCTATAAATGTCGTAGAATGGTATTGCAAGCTGGAGTTGGGGAGAACAATGGAGGGAAGATCAGGGACACCAATTTCCTCGCCTTAAACACTTGAGGAGTCAAGACATTCTCTGAAAGATTGATGGATCAAGCAATACAAGAGTAAGTTTATCCCTTAGAATTATGCAAGCAATCAAGTGCAAAACCAAATTTAAAAGACAGCTGATTGAAAACTGGAAGAACAATGGGGAGAACAAAGGGATATTGCCAGTAAGTTAAATTTTTCATCTCCCATAGGGACAATTCAACAACTTCTACTCAGACTTAATAATTCAAGAAATAGCAGTGTAAGCGAATTCAAAGTTAGAGAGAACCCCATAAATACATACAATTATTATTTGTCAATTAAAAATAAAATAAAACTTTTTAAAAATTAAAAAGATATATAAAGTTAGAGAGGCAAAGGTCAGAAGATTTAAAAACTGAAATGGTTAGAATCGGGATCAGGTAGAGAGAGGAAGGTGGAGACATTTTATTTTTCATGTTATATCCTTCCCAACATTTCCCCCTCTGCCGAGCTATTTGAATCATGTGTTTATGTTCCTTGAGTAGTTTTGCAAAAGGATTGTAAAAATCCTCCAGGGCCTCCAAACAATATTCCGATTCAACATAGACAACGTACCAGGCACAAGGACAGGCCCTTAATCCCCTGGAGTCATAAAGGAAACAGGTGTAGTCTCAATCCGCAGTCCTACGCCAGGAGGGCAGTGACATGTGAAGTACGACGTGACGTGGGGCAGTCTCAGAGCCTGGGAGAGCCACGAGGAAGACCTGCAGCATGAGGTGAGGGGCAGGGAGGTCAGGGCTGCCTGTCCCAGAAGCCTCTGCTCCTGCTCCTCTGAGGACCGCCGGCCCCAGCAGGTGCCCAGGCCCGCTCCCGCGGCATGGACAGAAAGCAAACGCTCACCTGGGAAAGAGGACCAGGACCTTACTCCCCTGGGAAGAGACCCTGAGCTCCTGGGGGATTCACTGGCAGGTAAGATGAGGGCGCTCCCTCCAGGCCTTACTTCAAAGGGATATCAAACATGCTCCCGGCCCTCAAGGGTCTTGCAGTCTGTGGGGAATCGGGTAAGGAAAGAACGGGGGATGAAACCACAGATGTGTGCTGCTGCGACAGCGCTGTGGGGGCCCAGAGGAGGGCGTGGCCGCGAGGAATCCACGTGGTTTGGCTGGGAGGAGAGAGGACGGTGTCCTGGACAAGGCAGCGGGCAAGCACGGAGGGTGGCACAAGGGCTTTCAGCTCTTATGTATGAATTTGCCCATCATCATAAAAGTCCCACGGCCTTATTGTGCCCTCCAGCTAACCCTCCAGCCCTCCTCACCCTGCTCAGCGTCCATGAAGCTGACCCACACGGGGCCCCTCAGTGGGATCCCTTGTACTCTGGCTTCTGGTTGGGTCTGGCCGGTGGGAGGCACCCGCCCATGGCAGGAGAGTGAGGTCAGGAATATCTTCCCCAGCTCTCTCCTGATGGCGGCCACAGTCCACAGCTGCTATGAGGTGACTATCCACGTGGCTCTCTCCCCACCTGTGCAGCGCCTCCTTCCCCTCACCCATTCAGATGTGGTGCAGTGGCGCCCCACTCTCATAGACCTGACATCACCTGCTTCTGTTAGTGAACTCTGCCCATGCCTTTGTAAAAAGTCCCCTTAATAAAATATCCTCAGACGGCCCAATGTGCCATCTGTTTCCTGCTGGGGCCCTGGCTGATAGAGTCATCCATTAAATAAAATTTAGAAAACGAGCAAAGGAAATGATCGCCCACAAGCCCTAGCCACCTAATGCATGCATTTCTTGTCAGTAGCCTTTCTGTCCATATGTTTTACATGGCTGTCATTGTCACGTGTAAGCAATTTTACATGGTGAGCTTTCCACTTGACCCTATATCACAAACATTCTCACAGTGATAGTTACATTTAATGAAGACACTGAACACTTTGACCCTGCCATTCTGACCCTGGGGGATATTTTGCCTGGGTTCTCGAAGAAAAGAGACTTGATAAAAATAAATGACATAAACTAAAACTGAAAATCCCTGAAACTGCACACATTAAAATTTGTTATAAATGATGAAAAAAACTGAAGAGCCACATCTTAAAAGTAACGTTGAAAACTGCAATCCTGTTCCAGGTAAAAATGTGGGTGTGTTAACATGCATTATCTCATTTAATCCTCAAAATAGTCCTATGGGATAAATATTATCCTTAGGAATATCTGAAAGAAATGTTCATCCGGAATCAAGGTGTGAAGAGTTTGTGGCCTTCTCTTAAGGGGAAGAGGTTTTAACCTTATACCTTCCGTGACTAGTATTTCTCTCTGACCCTCATGCTTTACCCTAACCAGGAAGAGAAGTCACAAAATGTTTGCAACTGCTCACCCAGAACATTTCAGCACAGATTGGCCCACACAGCCTGGCATGCCAAAGATTCACGCTGAGTGTAGTGAGAGCTACAGGCTATGGACTCAACATGGCGTCAGATGCTTTCAGTGGATCATCTCTCATAATTTCCAAAAAAATCTACAAGGTAGGCATTATTATATTATCCTATTTTACAAGAGAATACATTAGGGCTTAGAGAAATGGAGAAACTTGCCTGTGATCTCAAAAGTGCCAGAGAATCTCAAGCCGAAGCACGCTCACATTCCAGGCCCCATCCTCCCAGCCACCATGCAGTTCTACCCACTTGCCCACTTCTCCATACTTAAAGCTAAGACATCCCCAGGGAGGTGGGAGAAGGGAGTCAGGAGGAGAAAGCCACACGATTCCACCTAGGCTGGGCTGCATCTGTGGCAGCCTCACCGTGTGTGACATGCCTCCCAGGACCTCAGCCTCACGGCCACCTCCCAGTCACATGTCACTCCCACAGGCATTCCACTGGCCCCGCAATGGCACCTCTGCCCACCACCGAAGCCAGATAGCCTAATGGTGGCTGTGCCTTTGAAATGCCTCCTTGTCCATTTTGGGTAGTGACCTGAACACACTCTTAACTTTGGTGACACATCAGCCATGTTCATTTATGTGGGTTACGAAAAATAACATCTTCCCCCTTCATAGATCCCATAAGAAAACCAGAAAGCAAATGAACATGATCAGAAAGCAATTGCTCTTGATCCAAAGCCAACCCCAAGATTAGTTTTCTAGCTCTTCCGTAAAGAAACTGTGTTCATCAATTTCTGATTAAGTTAACTGGCCACAGGGAATTCAGAAAATACTGGAAAGATTTGTACCATAGCTTCAGACAGAGACAAGATTTGAGGACATCTTTTCCAGGAAAGTTCAATTGCTGACACAAAGTCCAGGGTTGCACCTGTCACACCAGCCAGCCATCTCCCGTCCCTGTGTTCCCATGATCTCTCAGCCCTCTGGGAAAGTAGGGAGAGCCACCTGAGGTAGCCCATCACCTGAACCATGTATCTCCCACCTGGTCTCTGCCTCTAATTTGAGCAGGAAATGGTCAGAAGAGGCCTATACTCCACTCTGATGAAAAAATAAGACAAAACAAAACAAGTTCCACAGTGGCAGGTCCCAGGCTTGAAAGAACAGAAGAAGGCTGACCCCAGCCCAGAGGACTTACCTGCCTGCTTGGTAAGGCAGCTCCGGACAGCAGCGCCTGTAACACCTCGAGAAGCTCTCCACCGAGCCGGTCCTCTCACCAGAGTCTGAGCTCCTGCTCCTGGCAGCTGACTGGAGCCCTTCTGGGAGGGGCAGCTTGGAAGCTGGGTGGAGAGCGTGGAGGAAGGCGGACGGGAAGAGAGCCAAAGTGATTTTAAAGAATCGTGTAGGAAACCCGGTAACCGGAGAAGTGACTGAGAGGGTACTTACATTTATACTTTGGAAGCATCTGGCTTTAATCAGTGCTTAATCTAACCCTGCAGAAAGCATCATTAATAAAAAAACAGGTTGTTGTTGTTTTTTTTTGTGGCCTCATCCAAGTGGGTAAGGGAATACAGAAAATCTGTCTGGAAAGCCATGCAGTGCTTCTGCGTTCAGCTTAACCTGTGGGCCACCTCACCCGGGGGCTCTGGGGTCTTGCCCCTTAGGACCCATCGAGGCCCACACAACATGCAATTGCTCTCGAGGCACCCATTCAGCATCTTCTCCTTAAGTCTTCTCTTGCGCCATCAACGATGATGTTTAGACCTTGGAAAATAATATGCTTATCTGGTGGCCATAGGTGTGCCAAGCAGACCCTTTGGCCACCAGAGCAACTCCACAGCAGACCTGTCACCAACCCAAAACTTCCCCAAGTGAGCTGCTGTTTTTTAAATTCCTGGGGAAAATTTAAATCTCCCTGGGAAGTATCACACCCTAAGCTATTTTCAGCCATTGTCACCTTCAGGAGGTAACTGACAGCCAACTGAGATAAAGGGCACAAGATGAGTGTTTACCAGGCGGCAGGAGGTAGGGAGTAGGTGCTTGAAGGAGTGTGGGTTGAGAATCACAGGCAAGTTTCTGCCTTTCCAGAAGGGGCCCTGAATACTAGTTTCAGCTCTGTCGCTTATTAATTTAAACTGTGTGATATTGGATGGATCACTTAATTTCTCCGAGCTTTGGTTTTCTCCATGTAAAATGAGATAATTCTTTCCAACTTGCTTACTATTAAGGAGTAAAGGTGATAATAGCAAACACTTGATTTAAGAGTCTGTTGATTTTTAAGAGGAAAAATGCCTGGTTGCTTTTCTCCCCTTCCTAACCCAACACACCCAGATCCCGCAGAGAGGAACTGACACCACCGACACGGGCTCAGCACCTGGCCTGGCACAGGGTGTATGGCCTGGCTTTTTAAAGCAGGGAATTCTAAGCCTTTGTCTGATGTTAGGGCGACTCTCAGAATAAGAGAAAACCAAAGAATGATAGAAGTACCTAGAGCCAGTCTCTTGCCATACCACCCTGAACGCGCCCAATCTTGTCTGATCTCGGAAGCTAAGGTTGGGCCTGGTTAGCACTTGGATGGGAGAACTACTTAGAATTAAAAAGCATTTTTTACATTAATAAAAACATGTGCATTTGAAGTGGTAGAAGGCCTCTAAATGCATTATCTTAAAAAGCCCTGGCCTTTTTAAATAAAAACTCTTTGCAAGTATTATTTTTCTAAGCTATTAAGTAATATTCAGACTTCCTGAAATTTCAGAGAAATTTTCTAGCTCCCTCTGGAAGGTGAATGCAAATGTTTTCAAGTGGAAGGACTCAAATGACAAAGAGTAATACACACACACACACACACACACACACACACACACACACGCACAGGTCACCAGAGCAGGATGGGTCTGCATTCAGGACTTGCCCCGTTTTGTGTCCTGTGGGAATGCAAACGTGCATTTGGCAGGTGGAACAGAGCACCTGTGCTGAGTCCACGTAGCAGGAGGATGCCGAGATCAGACATATTCAGTATGCTCTCCACAAATCTGCATCCCTGGAGCCACACAGCATGCTGCCCTCACTTGGTGCTAGCAGGCACCCACCATCTGACGAGGCGACCAGCTGCAGCGTCAGTGGCCAGGTAAGACTTATCAACTTTACCAGCCACATCTCCTATCCATTCATTTAGCAAAGATGACATTGAGCTTCCACTCTTGAAGAGCACTGTGCTAGGTCCTGAGAATATAAAAACAGGACCTGAGCCTTTGAGGAGCATGCAGTCTGCTGTATGAGAAAGAAAGATGTACAAAGAACTATAAAACAAGCAAAAGAGCATCAGGAAGCTGCCAGCAAGATATAAACAAAGGCTTTCACAGCACAGAACAGGGACCAACTCATTCTGGGGTGGCTTCCAAGGAAAGGTAGGATTTGAGCTGAAGCTTAGAGGATGAGTAAGAGCTTAATAGGCAGAGAAAGTAGGGATGGGCTTTTCAGGAAAAGCAGGAGCGAGGACACACGGGCCTGGAAGTACAGGGCATGTGTAGATAATGTCAAGTTTGCCCAAGAGGATGGAGCGCTGGCAAAGGGAAGGGCATAGAAGAAGAGGCTAAGTTGAAGGGATGATTTGCATGGCCTTGCATATCTCTTGAATACTACTAAGGAATTTGAACTTTAACTTGTACTGAGTCACACAACAGGCTCGGCACTGGCGCTGTCTTAAGCTTTTGATTCATTTATACATAACCACCAATCTTCTGTTTTCCTAATGTGCTTCACTGCTCACATTTCCCTAATAATGAGATATGTATGCAAATAAGTAGATGTTAATGGGCAAGGTTGAGGGTAGGAGGTTTGCCACAGCAGAAGGGATGAACATCAAAGTGAACAGAGCATTTTGTGGGAAACCTTGGAGTGAGCCAACCAAGGAGAACTGGCTGTGACTGATTCTGGGGACACAGCTCTGAAGACGTACAGACTCTATTCCTAGGAAGCACTTGCCCTCAGGGTTCTAATGAAGCCTCTAAGGTAGATCCTTATAGAAAACACACTCATGGAAGACAGAGTTTCATGATCCTGTTCACTGTTGTGCCCCATGCTTAAAACAGTGCATGTCACTTAATAGGTGCTTAATAATTATGTATGAATAAATATCAGAACTGCTAACCTCCTCACAGTCCTTTCTGAGACCCAGCCCTAGCTCCTCAATCCTAGACCTTCCCAGTCCCTGTAAATTAAGGTCTTGCTCTTCACTCCATGTTTTGTTCCCGCCAGCCTTGCAGGGTACAAGCCCTTCTCACCTCTCACCTCAACTGTCATGAGGCCTTCCCACTAGAAAGTCAGCTCCAGCCCCTTCCTGCTAGACTGTCCCACGTACTGATCACCCTTGTCCCGGCCGACTTCTCACTCTTCTCTGTCCCCTGCCGTGACCAGGCCTTGCTGCCACTCTGAGCATTGCTAAAGCTACAGTGCTCTCCTCTTGCCTTCTTTCTCGCTGCCCCTCCCAATCCCTCAGTCTCTCAGTCCCTGCCTCTTCCCTGAAGCCTTTCTCGGCCGCGGTCCCTCCGTGTGCTCCCTCTACACAATTAATCATCAGTATTCCAACTGTCAGTGCACTGTACACTGTTATGATCTGTTCCACACCGTTTCCAAATTATTTTAGATGTTACCTTGTGCTTTTGTTTCGATTCCCTAAAAACATTAGTCAAGCACTTCGGTGCAGGAGTGTATTTGGGAGGTGATCACAGGAAACAGGGGCAAGGGACTGAGGAAGTGGGGGGCTAAAAAGGAGGAAAAGCCAACAAAGGGGATGCATTTGAGTTGATTATTAATGTGGCCAACTGTGGCTCGGCCCCTCTGGGGACCCTCTGAGGAACCACGTAGAATGTACTTGGGTGTTAGGAGGCTGGGGCATTCATCCTCTGGCTTACGTCTTGGGTGTCATGGTAACCAGCCTCCAAGGTGGACCGATGATTCTTGTCTGCTGATATTCATGTTCTTGTGTAGTTCTATCCCAAATTGAACATGGCTGGCCTACGTAACTATTAGGATATTGCAGAAATGACAATGTGTAATTTCCGAGGCTCAGTCACAAAAGGCATCGTGGATTCTGTATTGCTCTCCTGGATCGCCCACTCTGGAGGAAGCTAGCCACCATGCTGTGAGGATGCTCAATCGGCCCTGTGGAGATTCCACATGGGGAGGATCAGAAGCCCCTCACCAAGAGCCAGCACCAACTTCTCAGCAGCGTAAGTCATCTTAGAAGCAAACCCTCCAGTCTCAGTTCATTCTCCTTCCACCTCCAAATCCCAGGGCTATGCTTGCATATGGGGTGAGAGAGCTCCCAAGGCTTTGGAGAAAGCACTGAGACAGAAAAACCAAGAGAAGCAAGGCAGACCCTGGAGATGGGATGCTGTTAGCAGGCAAGAGAACTGTCCGCCACAGCTTTAACTAAAAGCAGAGGTGGGTTGGGCTGCGGGAATGTTCCAGGGATACCAAAAGCAGCTGCTATACTCAGAAACTTCCTAAAAGATGGTTCCTGGATATTCTTGTTTCCCCTTCAAAGGGCTGCGCATACATGTAGGTACTTAGCAAAGGCATCAACACCAGCGTATGAGATCCCCTGCAATGCCACAGTGAAAACTGTTCCCTCCTCTGACAGCCACATTTCATTCCTTGTACCTATACCTAGCATTGAGTTCAGTCTGCTTCCAACTTCAAATATATATTGTTAAGGATTCTTTTAGTTGCAAGTAACAAAATCCTAACCCTAGCGAGGATACTCATAAAGGAGACTTTGTTGGCAGGGAACAGGGCATCACACAGAATTCAAGAGAAGAGAAGGAAGCTGCTGACCCCCATAGAATAGAACCAAATTCTGAAGACCTGCAGGATTCAAGAAGTGCTGTCTCTCCTTGTCGCTTGTGTTTGTTGCTGTTCTACAGCCTCTTTGCTCGTCCTTCTCACTATATGCTGGTTTTCTCTGGTCCTAGTAGACCAGACAGAAAATGGTCACTCTCAACCTGCTCATGTTTGACATGCTGATCTCTTTCATTCCCAGATACAAAATTCCTGGAGAGGGACTGAGTAGCCCCACTTGGCTCAGGGCCCTGACTCTGAACCAACCAACAGAGGTCAGGGAGATAGAAATTAGGCGGCTGCCACTGCCAACCTGCAGCTGGATCAGAGAGAAGCAATTCCTAAAGAAATTCTGAATGTGAATGGCAACAACAACCCAATGTCTTAGGGGTGACATGAGGCTATATATATGAACTTCCCTTTGTATACTCGAAAATGTTAGACAAAAGTACAACTTTATAGGTATTTGGAAACCAGTATAATGTAGAGGGGAAACACACATACACACAAGAATTAGAATCAAAGACCTGGCCTTTAAGCCCACCTTGTACTGCCATCTAATAGCTGTGTGATCTCTTTTTAAAATTTGGGCCTCAGTTTCCTCATCCAGGAAATGGCACTAATAACATCTACTTTATAAAGTATTCATGAGAGTTAAATGATTAAGGGATAACACTTTGTACACTGTAAAGTACATGTCAGTATAAATGCATGTGGTTGCGGTAAGACTCGGTATTTACACATGTGGTCTCCCACCAGCCACCATGTCCCTGCGCCACACAGAGATGCAAATACACAGGCACTCCAAACTCTTCATGCCCACCACAGCCCCTGCAAGTAGGAGGTGGCTTGGAGTGTGACTTACAGTGCAGGAGGCAACAGGGGAGAGGCGAGGCGGGAGGCAAGGAATCAGGCAGGCAGGCGAGCTGCCAGACTGAGGCTGGGAGAGGTGGCCAAGTCTACGTGGAAGCCCAGAGAAGGGACTGGCTGGAAGTCAAAAAGGATATAATTAACTTAAGAGTCACAATAAACTTGTTGCTACGCTTAATAGGCTTCAGATATTTTCTCAATTCACCCTGGCTTCATTATTCTGGGTTTGGTTTGCTGTGATTGGGGAAGAAGGGAGAGTAAATAGCAAGGAAAGGTCTTAAAGGGGTAGCACCCCCAAAATTGGAAAAGTGGGGAACAGGTCTAAGCTGTGAACAAACTCCCGATGGCCTGCCATGACATCAAGATATCTGCAAGGTCACTCCTTGGAGAACACCCCGAGCCAGGCACCGAGCCACAGAGCTGAGATGCAGTGACAGGAAGAAACACACACATCTGAGCTGGCTGGGAAGCTGCGGTCCCAGGCCCTGGGGCCCAGGGACTTCAGGTCAGTGTTCCGGGAAGAGTTGAGGTAGGGTTGCCTTAGGATGCCCCACTTGTTTGGTCATTCCAGCTTTCTTTCTTTGTTTCTTCCTGACCAGGCAGAAGTGGATGTTGGTATTTCCTAATCAAATGTAAAAGCATCTGAAAATGAATTCACAATGTGCATAGGAAAAGAGACCCCACATCCAATAACGGAGGTTCAAGTTCAGAAGCAGGATGATCAGGGGTCACAGCATCAGCTCCCCACTCGACCTTGGGTTAACTGCTTAATGACAAAGCCTGACCTTAATGAGGCTTGGTTCTCTCTCCTCTAAAACTGAGAACACAAAACCTCCCCAGCCTACGTCCCGTCCCGTGTACGGTGGCCCGATCAGAACTCCCAGGCATGCCTCACCCTGTGCCCATCTGTAGGATGTCCCCTTTTATCTGTAGCACAGACATTAGCTGCCTGTCTCTCTGCTGTCTCCTGTGTCCCTCCTGCGGCCCCTGGCTTCTGGCCTCCTACGAGTCTATTCTCAAGAGATCATTAGCGAGCAAGTGTAGATCTCACTGATGTTTCTACGGGGGAGAGAACAAAGGGGTTTTTATTGCACAATCCACAGCAAGAAAGGACCTCTCTCTTGGCTTCCTTAACCCTACTGGACCTTCGGTTCTTTCTATTCACCTCAATTTCCCACCATCTTTCCTCTCAAGAAGGAGGAAAATTTCTTTGGACACCGTGAGCATAACAGTTTTGAAGATGCCCCCTCTATTTTTTTGTATGCGTGTCCTTCGGATCTTACCCTCCATCCCAAGTAATTTATCTGAGTATTTCTTTCAAATGAATCATATGCCCTCTACAAAAGAAATTTTAGTAAAGAAATGTATCTCCAGCTCATTGGATGGCCATAATTTGGAATTAAAGGTAACTTTGGTTTTTTAGTTTGCTGTCAATTTTATATTTAATTTTAGAAATTAAAAATAGATACTGCAAATATTAGTTAATTTTTTCTGTGGAGGCCTGGTTTTTAAGCCATTGTACTGAAGAGACCTTGAGGTGAGTGTGTGTGTTCATAGATGCCTGAAGAGAGAGACGTCAGGGTCCCTCTGCAGGGTCCCTCCTCAGCTTACTCCTGTGGATTATATGATCTGTGGTCTGGGCAGTCCACACTGCTAGCCTCTTGACTTCTTGGAAGGCCAGCAGGTCTCCTTCTCCACAACACCCAACATGGTGTTGCTTTCTGAGAAGAGCTCAGCACATGGGCTGTGGGACCTTGCTCGAGAGGAGGGGCCTGGGGGCTGCTCTCTCAGCCCCTAAGGCTCACCATCAGGGAGCCCAGCAGGCCTTGAGGTAGGGGCAAAGCTGCTACCAGGGCCCCTGCAGAGGGCCCAGGGTCTCACAGCCTCAGCGATTCAAAGCTATAGCCCCTGCTGCTGTGGTCCTGTTGCACCACCCCAGCCCCAAATCCAGAAACCTGAGTGTCTGATGTGGGCCCCTGAGAGCCCAGACATGCACTCACACCCATACACTCACACTCGCATACACAGACACGGTGCCCAGCATAGAGACATGAAAGAAACAGACCTGGAAACCTAAAACTTCACTGGGGCCACCATCTAATTTCCTCTGGAAGGTTGAGCTCCCTGAACCCCAGAAACCAGGAGGTTAAGAAAGAGAGGCTCACAGGCCAGATGATCCCAAAGAGGAGACAAAATAGCAAGCAGGCAGGGAAAGGGCTCTCCTAACTGAGCCCTCGCCTGGTTAAGGCTCATCTCCCTGTCCTGACCTCACCTGCCTTCATGCCGAAGGCTCGTTCCCAAATCCACACTGTAATCCTGTGAGGCCCCTGCATGAGCTGCCCTCTCTGTTACTTCCTCCCCAAACTCACAGCAACATTGAAAACTGGTGCAAGTCCTCTTCTTCTAGGGAGCTTTTCTCACTGCAAGGTCTGACCCCTCTGGGGCCCCAGTAGCGGGACATGCACTGACAAACACTGCCTACTCCCTCCTCCTCTGCCTGTTTCATGTAGGGTGAGCCTCACCTCCCTAGCTAGGCTGAAAGTCGCTCCAGGGTGAAGACTGCATCCTCCTCCCTGTGTCTCTCAACACCCAGCCTGGAGTTCATGCTCATAAATCAACATTTGATTCCCTATTAAGTGGGACAAAATATGTTAGATGGAAGGTGGCTCAGTGGCTTCCAGAAAGACACTCTGCTTCAGTGCTCAAGGAAGGCAGGAGGAAGGAGGGAGGCAGAGAGGGTGGGAAAGAGGGCAGGAGGGAGAGGAGGCACTCGCTAAAAGCTTGCGGAATACACAGAAGAGCTGAGCGCCAGAACAAAGACTCATTTAAAAGGGCAAAGGAAACACTAGATGGCTGTTAATGGTGAACTGAATATGATAAATTATTACTTAAATCACTTGGTTTCACTCCTTGTTGTTATGCACAGTTAATTGGAGGGAACAAAATGCTGCAGAGAAGAGCCTTAGGGCTGTGGCTGCCTAAATGGGGGTAGGCGCTGGGAGCCTGGGGAGCCCCCTGGCAGTCTCAGGCTTGTAGCTTCTCCAGGACCACAGAGCCCCCGGGAAGGGCTGACAAGCCAGCACCCACTCCCCAGCCTCCTGCAGCGGCCAGGTCCCATTTCCAACCTCTGGTCTCCTACCAGGCTTGAGTCATTAGCAACGAGGTGGCCTAAAGGAGATAGAATCTCAGAGGTGGGCTGAGTGGCCTGACATCACCTAAATGACGCCCCAGGCTCTGAACACCAACGGGGCCCAGTTCAGCCCCACTCAGATGTCTCTCGCCCTAAAGAAAGCCAGGTAGCCTCAACAGCAGATTTAACCTAGCTCAAAAACTTGGATTGTGACTCTCTCTATATATATACATATACACACATGAAAGATAAGGGAATATATATATATATATACACACACACACACACTGAGTTCCTACTAAATTATAAAGCACTTAGTGGGAAGGGGGTCAAAGGAGACATACAGAAATGAGTAGGATACAGTTTCTGCCTTCACTCACTTGGAAAGACAGAAAAGAGCATATTGAACTCATTGTGGGCTGCATAGGGAAAAAAATCGTTCTAACACTTAATTTAAGACAAAGAATCTGTAAGAGTTTGGCATTTTATTAACAATCCTGTGGCCAAAGGGAGAAGAGGCAGGCCGCGGGAGCCTGATACCACCATCAGCAAAGAAAGAAATTCAGGAAGAGAGAGAGCAATGTTACAGACCAGGATTTCGCACGGCCACGTTTACGTGAGAACTCATTAACGAGGCTGAAAGAGTTTTAATTACATTATGTAGGAGACAACATTAAAATGTTGAGGTCCACATGTCTATAAGATAGTTTAACAATATTATCAAAGTCATGTTTATGATCGTAGAAGTAGAAAAAGAGGATTCTTAAGATATACTACAGGTGTAAGTTTGAAGACCATGTCACTTTTTTAAAACATGCATTTCAATTTATATTTAATCTAATGTTTTAGAGACTATTTTCCAGCTCAGTTTTATCACAAGAAAAAGTTTTTAATTGCTATACTCCTTTGAATGTAGCTTTTGAGTATAGGAATGTTATCTCAGAATAAAAAGCTTTTTCACAGGTCTGTTAATTAGAGGCTCACAGTTTCTTTTTTGTAGTCAGAAGTCAACACCAATACCACATATATATTATGCTGGTTTATAAATATATATATATATAATTAAATATACATAAAACAAAATAAAAATGCTAACAAAGAAAGGAATATGAGATAATGGTTTTATATTAAGAAACTGGTGCTTAAAGAAGAGTCAACATGTCTATCAATATGAAGAGTTAGATAATTTGAATAATTCTTGCAATTGAAACAACTAAAATCCTGGACAAAATATGAAAAATTAGGACATTTAAAAGCTCTGACAATTTAAGGACTCTCCAGATAAATAGAAAACAGAAACCTTAGGATAGAAGAGAGTGCTGGAACCAGCTTTTACCTGAAGGATCTCTGCACACCCTGGAGATTTTGTGCTTCCATTTGGATGACAGCACAGGGTTGGGGACAGAACAGAGGGGCTGGGGACCATCTATAGTGGGCTACATAAGAAGAGTCCACTATGCAAACCTGGAGCATCAAAGGGCTACATCCACAGGGTTAGGTTAACAAGAAATAAAATCTGCTTCTAGAAAGAGGTGGGGAGAGGCCAACAAAAATCCTTTCTGGAGGAATTCCATTCTGACTCAGGCCTCAAAGAATTCCCACAAATAACGTTTTAATGAAAATATCCGCTTACAATCAAAATCGTGAAACATATAAGGAAATAAGTTACCACGAGTGAGAGGCAGTCAAAGCAATAGACAACATAAAGATTTTGGGTACTAGAATTATCAGACAGAAAATGTAAAAACCAATAGAAAAGATTAAAAGCATGAGGGTACAAGAGCCTATAGGAATCATCTTAGCAGATTTTAAAATGAAAGAAACAGAATTTCTAGGAAAGAAAATATTTAGCAATTGCAATTAGAAACATAATGCACAAGTTAAATAGCAGATTAGACACCTGTGAGGAGAAAATTAGTAAACTGGAAAGTAAATGGAAGGAAATTAACCAAAATACAGCACAGGAATACAAAATGATTCAAAATAAGTAAGGGGGATTAAAAGTCATGGAGCATAAATTTAAAAGGCCTAATATAAGTCTAATTGAATTTCCAAAAGGAAATGATAGAAAGAATAAAGAAAATACAATATATAAATTATTTTATAATAATGGAGATAGTTTCAGAATTGTTAGGGAAACACCAATCTTCAAATCCAGGAAGCTCAATAAATCCAAAGCAAGATGAATTTTTTAAAGAAATCAATAATTACATGCATAATAGTGAAATTTCAGAACATCGAAGGCAGATGGATTCTGAAAGCTGCCATAGAGAACACACAGATCACATACCACAGAATGCAATTTAATTGGCTGCTGACACCTCAATGGCAATAAAGGAATCCAGAAAGTAATAAATCAAAATGTCCAATGTACTGAGAGAGAAAAAAAAAATCCAAAACTGTCGATCTAAAATTCTATGTTGATAAAACTATCTTTCAAGAACAACAGCAAAATATAGGCAATTTCAAACAAAAACTAAGAAAAGTTTATCACCTAAAAAATTTCTAAAAACTATATTTCAAGCAGAAGAAACATTTTTCCAGATGGAAAGCCTGAGACACTGAAGGGATGTAAAGATAGGAATTAATATGTGGACACAGCTAAGCTAACACAGACTGTGAAGTTGATAATAAAACTAACAATACTAATAATCTAATTTGAGGAGTGAAAAGGTAGGCTGGAAATAAAATACTAAACAACAAAAGAGGCTAACAGCATTCTCAGATCTTTGTGTTGTCTGATTCAGCAGGAGGATTAAAATATTGATTGGCTTTGAACTTGCATAGGCATGTTAAAATAACTTTCTAAAGAAAGAGACATAGAGTGTACAACTTTTTCCAAACAAGTCGAGTGAGAAATTACAGGAAGAAAAAGAAAAGAAGTCAAGAATGAAGATAATTGGACACTATGCAAAGTGAAATAAGCCAGTCACAAAAAGACAAATGCTGTGTAATCCCACTGATATGAGGTACCTAGAATACTCAAATTCATAGAGACAGAGAGTAGAATGGTGGTTGCCAGGGGCTGGGAGGAAGGAGGAGAATGGCGAGGTGCTGTTTAATGGGTACAAAGTTTCAGTTTGGGACGATGACAATTTTCTGGAGATAGGTCTCACAACCATGTCAATGTGCTTAACACTATTGAATGGTACACTTAAAAATGGTTAGGATGGTAAACTTTATATTAGGTGTATTTACCACAACTTTTTAAAAAGAAAAAAAGGGGAGATTGTTTAAAAAAATTTTTTATTTTTTATTTATTTATTTATTTTATTTCAGCATATTATGGGGGTACAAATATTATGGTTATGTATATTGCCCATGCCCCCCTCCCCCCTCGAGGCAGAGCCTCAAGCATTACCATCTAAAAAAATTTTTTTAAAGAACAGGAAATGCAGTACAAAAAGAAAACATAATAATACAGGAAGAGATAGATCTTAATAGATCAGTAATCACTATAAAGTTAAATAGACTGAACTCTCCAATTTCAAACCATTTATTACATTGCATTTAAAATAAAAACCCAGTTATGTGCTTGTTAGGAGACACAATTAAAATATAAGAAGACAGAAATATTGAAAGTCAAAGAATAGAAATACATATACTGTCATAAACCAAGTTTCCATATTTCTGAGGATTGCTTCTCAGTTTTCACACACTCAAGACACCCATTTGCACCTCCCACAGGACACTTTTGGGTGTAGCACACTTTACTGAAGCCTGGGGAGATGCTAACAGTGCCTTGCATTACAGAAATACAAACCGTTTCCAACCAAACATTGCACACTTCTGGTCCCCAAGCCTCTCCCCCTCCCTTCCCCTCTCTCCCTCACTTGCACCCAAGGTCCCTAATTCTTCCAGTGCTCCATATTGAGCAATTCGGTTTTCTCCAGTTGCTTTATCCAAATCAAGTCTGCATCCAAATCCATATAGACACTTGGAATACTGACTGGCCTTTTACTTAGTAAGAGCCTTCCTCCCCAGAAGGCAGTCATTTACTGTTACATGTAGAATTAGAAGTAGCTGGGAAAATATCTCAACATCCAATACTGCTCAGAGTGTGGATCATTCGAGAGCAGCAGTTTCTGACCAGCAGTGAGAGTCAAACCTCTAGAAAGCTTCTCCGTGGACCCTCTTCATCAGACCTCCTACAGTGGATTTGGAGAAGGCTGTGAAACACAAGAGGAAACATGGAAGAAACTCCTATTGCTGAGTAGATCGTGATCATTCAAAGGGAGAAGAAAAGAAGAGTGGGTTTCTGTTCCACTCTTGACTTCCACCGGCTGAGGCTGCCTCTAGCAATCTGTCTGGAACGTTGCCATGGTGTCTGCTCTGGCCCGCCTGCCTGCAGCCCCTCCTCCCCTGCCATTGGCCCCCGACACGCCATTCAAACGAAGACCAGGCCCGCTGGGAAGACGTGGAGGGCTCCCGATTAGCACTGGATAAGAGTCACACAACCTGAACAAGTTGCTTCACCCCTCTGTGCCTCAGTTTCTTCATCTGTAAATTGTAGATAACAATAATTTTTAGGCAGTGAAGAGGTTGATAGAAGAATGAAGAATCAATATTTGGAAAGCCTTTAGAACATTGCCTGACACATCATAAGTGCTCAACAAATGTGAGCCATTACCACTGTTCGTGTTGGTTTTTTCTCCTGCTTTGATCACAACTCTCTACCCTGCAGGTAAAGCTGCAGAACATGGCCCTACGCTCACCTGCCTTTCTAGACCCGTGTCCCACGGTGGCCCAAATTGGATCATCTCCACCCCACCCTCCCCAAACATGTCCATGAGTTCTCACTTCTGCACTTTGCTCACTCTGTAACTTTCATTTCCAATGTTTTTTCTCTCTACCTATTGATTAATCAGCAGGTAAGCCATTTTTTAAAGGCGTAAACTGAAGTTTACCTCCTCTACAGGCTTTCCTCTTCTTGCCTACTTCCTATATTAAATCAGCATCACTTCTCACCAGGAATTTTTAAATAGTCAACCTACCCTCAGCCTCCACCTGCCAATACCACCATTCTTAATGCTCCCAGAAAAATTATTTTCCCCTTAGAAGCACTTACGTTCACTGATTGCCTATGATGTGCCGAGCACTATTAGAACCTTCTACAGCATTTTATTACTCATCACAGCTACCCACTAAAGCAGGTATTACCATCCCCATTTTACAGGCAAGAAAACTGATACTCAGCACCAAGATCACAGAGCTGGTGGTGGAGAGGTCAGGGTCCACTGCCCAATCCACTTCCTCTAGCACCCAGACTCCTTCCACTGCAGGCATCTCTGTGTTAGGTTTGCAATGCTTGCCAGTTCTGCCTACCATCTGTATAGCTACTAACTTAACTATTTTTATTTATATCAAGTTAATTTTTAATCTTAAAACATTATTTTAAAAAAATTTTTATGTCACCACTGTCCATTAAAAACTAATAAAACTTGCCATAAATAGAAAGGAGGCTAAGGATAATACAGTGGAGATAACAAGCTGTGATTAAATTTTAGACATAATAAGCAAGAATAAAGAAAACCCCCCTAATGTGGTTCACAGGCCAGTTCCAGTGTGATCCGGCGCTGGCCCCTCAAGCCTTGACCCCTCCACTCTCTCCCTTGCGCTTTTCAATCCAGCCACAACAGCTTCTTTCTGCCCTTAATGCTTACCATGTTTCTGCAGCCACAGGGCATTTGCACATGCTGTTCCCTCACCCGGAACCCTCTTCCCCACCATCTTTGCCTACTTACCTCCTTCCAGCTCTTCAAATAGAAGTGTAAGAGTCATTTCCTCTGGAAACCTTCAAAAACCTCCTAATTGGGCCAAATCCTCCCATCTTTGGCCTCAGAGCACTGTAGATCTTCCCTTCATAGCACTTTGGAAAAGTGGCAGTTTTTTTTTTTTTTCATTTGTTTATGAGATCGATTAACATCTCTTTCTCCCTCTAGATTATGTAAATTCCATCGGGGCTATGACCATGCCTAGTTTTGCTCACCACTGAGGTTCCAGAATCCAGCATGGTGCCTGATACACTGTGGGCATTTAATAGTATTTACCGAATGTATGAGTGAATGAATGAGTGATTCCCAGGTTTTTGAGATTCAGCGAGCAAAGTCCTGCGATTCCTTGTGGGCGCAACTCTTCTCTCCCTACTCAACAACTGTGTTCCGATTTAATTGTGTGGCATGAGAGATATTGCAAGCTGTCTCCAGCGAGACCACCACTGCTTCCTCCGCAGCAGAAGAACAGGTGTGTGTGTTGCACACAAGTTCTGCGAGTCAGTGCTTCCCAATCTGAGTTCTCCAGATACGGCCATGTCCACGGTCCATTCTCTGCAGATGGGTGCCATGTCATTCACATGAAGGTGTGACAGATGGCTTCCACGTGAAAAAATAAATATGTAACTAATAAAATTTAAGACAAACTTCCATTAACTTTTAAACTTCACTCTTCATAAAAAACCAAAAATCTGATCATTTCTCTACCAAGTCTGCGTAATGTTCTTCCAAAATCTCTCTTTTGTTTCCTCATCTCCACTGCCAAACTAATTCACTCTCTTGTCCTCTGGCATCCAGACCATTCTAACAGATCTCTCCAGCCCTTTTCTTCCATAATGAGTTCTCTAGACCAGGAGTGGAGAAACTTTTCATGTTGGAAGGCCACATTCAAGAAACTTCAATTAGATATACTTAAAAATGTACATTATTTTGTAAATATCGAACCACTATGTACTTAATAATTTCAAAAAACGAAAACTATTTGTTAATTTTAACGTTAACTAACCTTTTAATGACTTTGCTGTGTCTGCTTTTTGTTGGAAAGCATTTGAATATTTGGTTGTT
>CAUYPO010007482.1:0-35064 GCA_963574435.1 Cheirogaleus major | reverse complement strand
TTTATGTTTTAGTATTAGAAAACTCAGCTTGTTTTACTTATTTCTTGCCTCATACAGAAATTGTCCCTCCACTTAGGTTTTTCTCTTAGTTTTTGGTTATTGGGTCTTCACGATCATTAAGCTAATTCCTTTTTTTTTTTTCTTTTGAGACAGAGTCTCACTCTGTTGCCCCGGCTAGAGTGCTGTGGTGTCAGCCTAGCTCACAGCAACCTCAAACTCCTGGGCTCAAGCGATCCTCCTGCCTCAGCCTCCCAAGTAGCTGGGACTACAGGCATGCGCCACCATGCCTGGCTAATTTTTTCTATATATTTTAGTTGGCCAATTAATTTATTTCTATTTTTAGTAGAGACGGGGTCTCGCTCTTGCTCAGGCTGGTTTCGAACTCCTGAGCTTAAACGATCCGCCCACCTCGGCCTCCCAAAGTGCTAGGATTACAGGCATGAGCCACCGCGCTTGGCCAAGCTAATTCTTAAGGACTAGAATGTCTAAAAATATTTTTAGAAATGTTTCGGCGTTAAGAAGAGCATTACATCTTCTCCACCACCAGCTAACTCATAGTTCCACAGGAAATGTAAAGACACTTTCAGTATATTATATGTTCTTTAGCATTTCCTTTCATCTAGGGGGCTGTGTGAAATAAGTTACTTAATCTTCTGTGATTTTCTTTGTAATGGTAATTTAAAATGGATAAGGTAGGCTAGGGTTTTCCTTTCATTTTAATGTAATTTATTTTGCATATGTAAATTGAACTCTGCTAAACACTATCTGAATGAATTACCACAATTGTCCTGAGAAGTTATTTCCCCCATTTTATACAGGTGAGATACTGAAGCCCAGATTACATAATCTGCCCGATGTCACATAAGTGTTACATGGAGGGACTGGCATTTGTACCTGATCTTTCTTATGTCAAAGCCCATATTTTTCTATACTGCACTGCCTCCCTCTATTAAATGTGTGAAATTCATTTCAACAGTATGTAACTTTTATTAAAGATTCTTATGTTATTAGCAATTTCAAGTTCCATGGTGTCATCTGGGTTGGAGATAGTTCTGAATTCTCAGTGTAGAGTAACATCAAATGAAAATAACACCCACAGATAATAAGGAAGTGGTAGCTTCCCTCCCTTCAAAATGATTTCTAAATGAAATGGCTGTTGTGATTTGTTAAATCCTAGATTATTATGCACTGACCAGCAACCAAGATAGAGAAATTTCTCCTGGTCTCGAAGTTCCCTAGGTTTAGGAGTGGCTGATAGCTCCATCATGAACTTAAACTGGGGGAAAAGGGGAGGGAAGGAGAAGAGTCACAGGTAGGTAGGTCTTGTGTTTTTCTCTAAATAGGATAGCTAATATTGGTAGATCAAAAGGACTGTTTTTATAAACCCTTAAGTTGGTAATCATTTTTTTATCATGGCAGGAAAAAATTAAAATGGTTTGCATTGCCTCAGTAAAGTTCAGAAAACCATGGTTCTCTTAAAGTCATGTACTGTATTGATAGAAAAAGGTTTCCTTATCTGGCAGAGAAAGGTAGGGTTTGTTTGAGTGTATCTCAAGTTATGAATGGAGAAAAAGAGAGACTCGATTCCACCTTTAAATGCTACTTGATATTTTGAAGGTAGATCAGGGTCTACTATGTTAGGTGAATGATTCTTATTTCTAACTCACTGACACGCCATTTTGTTCTTGGGGGGCTGTCATCATAGCACTTCTAAATATTAAGGAATATAGCTTTATTTTCCACAGGGGGTTCTCAGTAAGATGGCAAATACCATTTACATTTCTAAATTATTTGGAATTTTCTTTTGCAGTATATAGGTTTCTATATAGGGATAAGGCATTCAGTAGCTCCAACTCCCTTTAATAACTGTAGGAAACCTTTCTGTCAGATCTTTCTTTTTCTTCATATTCTCCCCTCGCCCCACCTTTAAAGCACAGCGACATAATAGGTGTTGGTTTATTTTTTCCTCATGGAATCATGGGTAGTTTCATTGCAGCTCATGTCTTTCTGTTTGTTTCATATAGGGCTGATAGTTCAGGACCATTCAGACCCCATGTTCAGTTCATATGCCTATAAGTCCCACTACCTACTGAATGAATCAAATCGTGCTGAGTTGATGAAATTACCTATGATTCCTTCTTCGTCAGCTTCCAAAAAGAAATGTGAGAAAGGTAATAATCAAAATAGTTTATCTCTTGCTTTCATTTTTGCATTTCCTATTTTTCTCTCTTGAAATGAAGGGGGGAAATGTATGCCTGTCAAACACCATCTGTTGCTTTTGGTAAATTCTACCTTGGTGGTTGTTACTGTGTCTTCATATGGCTGCACAATTATTTAAAAGGGCTTAAAATAATTCCATTATTACAAATTTTTATTTACTCTTCTCCTTGAATAAATTTTCACACATTCCGTATGTGTAGGTTATTGAAATAGAAAGACTAGGATTTTGTTCAATATAGTATAATATTCTAAACACTTCCTCTTTTGTCTGGTGTTAGAACTGTCATTGTGTTAGAATAGAATAGATACAGTATAATTTGTTACTAACTTTCAACTAAATAACAAGATAGGTTATTAAAAGAAGGAAACTAAGATATTGATACTTAAAGGTTTGATTTTAGAATGTGTTCTATCATTTTGTTTCTTAAATGTTTTGTTAAGATGCTATGAAAACTAGTTGCCCTTCCCTTAGAAGCTCGTGGGAAGCAGGGGGTGTGGGGCTACCCCAAATACTGGATGTTGGAAGGCAGTTCAGCTGAATTGCTGATGGATGATTTATCCACAGAGAACCAAGAGCTAATGTTTATTTATATTTATATTCTCCCAGTTAGTTTAATCTATGGAAGAAAACTTTATATTGCGTTTACTTTTCCATAGCCTACTTGTAATAAAGGAAAGAAGTGACTTAACAATAATAATATTATTTGGGGAGTTATTATCCCAGAGGGAAAAATAAAAGAGCTTGAAAGGTGAAGGCCTTTTCTTGTATACGTTCCTATTATGATCTGGGGGCCAGGTTCAGAAACTTTAAAGAAAACTTTATTCATACCTAATAAACCATGTATGTACACTAGGTATATTTGAAATGGCTTTTTAAAATTATTATTTGTGTTGCCTGTTGATGTACCTTTGCTCTTTGTCAGACATCTGAAATGGCAACTCATGACTAAAAGAAAGAATAACTCAGCAAGTTGATTGGAAAGAGTATTGGCTTATTTGTTTGTTTTCCACTGAAATCAGATTATATCACCTTATTGATGATACTGCCTACTTCTAAAACAAAGATGAACATAGGTTTGACTTACTCCAAAATTAGTCTACCAAAGCATTTTAGGAAATGCTTTATTTTCCTGTTAGTACCTTTACAAAATTAGATTGATTCAATTGTTGCTTACTTTGTTTTCAGTACTAAGTATTAACCTTGACATGAATTGAAATTATTTTGAGCCCTCTGTTTGCTTAGCTTGAACCGTCTTACTTCGCTTGTATCCTAAAGTAGTTTTCTTGCATAGCACCAAGGTGGATCATTCATATTTTTATTTTTTTTCTATTTCCCTTGTGTATTTTAAACATCTTTATCATGATTTTCATTTATGATTCTGGCTCCTGTATTTCCTCTGAAATAAGATGTAAAATTAAGGACTATTCCACATCTTAAAAGTGGCCAGCCTGACTTTTCCACAACAGCACGAGTAATCACTTGTCCTCCTCTAAAGCTGTTTGCAAAGACTGTTCTCCCTGTTGGTCAGTCCTTTCTGATGGAAGAATGAATAATCTCATTTTACTTTAAATTTATAAAAGAATTCCCTTCCTAGGCTTAGAGCACTCAGGCAGCTAATCTCTAGGTTGGAGAATTGAGCCAATTAATCCATATTGAGATCTGTGATCAAAGGAAAAAAATCCTGATAATTGAAGTAAAAGCTTTTAAGCAGAGGAAATATAGTAATTTAATTCATCACTGGTTGTATATGGATTTTCTTTTTGTTTTTATGTTAATCAGAAGTTTGAAAGTCTGCAGGAAGATAAGATTTTTCTGGAAAACTGATAGCAAATCCTCAAAAGGTTGGAGCAAGTGATTGGATAAAGTTGTATAGAGCACTCTTAACCTTTTGCTTATGAGACTTTAAATCTTAGTACACTCATGGGTTATAGACTTTATTTTCCAATTAAAAGATCAAATTTTTTGCAGTAAATGTCTTTATTATATTTCATCTTCAGTGGCTAAAAACCTTCTCTGTCACTTGTTGAAATATGTATTAGAAATACCTAATCTCCCCCCAAAAATCTCATATTTCTTTGCATTTAAAAATATTATTATTTTTGTCACACCTGTTTTGATCTCAATCCAGAGATCATTTTGTATGTTTAAAAGGAGAGGGTTTTGATAGGGAACTTGGAGGGATCTCCTAACGTGTGGTACTTCATTCTACAATGATAATTACTTAGTTTTATGCTATAAAGCAGTGGTTCTCAATATGAAGTCAGAAAAGACTTATGTAAACAAAGTTTTTGAGCTGTGTTTAATATTTCAGAAAATGTAACAATCACACATTTGTGCAAAATAAGACTGTGTGAGTTTCTTTATATTTGGCTATGATTTTAACAATATTACTAGTTTTGTTATTGGGATCAGAATTTTGGATTGGCATTTATATCTTAATAAAAATAGAAGAAATTGTTACTTTTAAAATGCAGATTTTTTTGTTGTGGATAAAATATTTGAAAACATGTAGGTTCATGAGCAAGGAAAAGGGGATCCTTGGTGAGTGAAAAAGTTGCAGACCACTGCTGTATAGCCTGCTTAACTTTATCTTCACGGAAATAATGATATTGTAATCACCAATTTGAGAATCTAAATTCCTTTTGCTTTTTTATATTCTTTATAGAAAGAAAGAAGTACTAATAACTGATTGGCTATTTTCATTCTTGCTGATTTTACTATAAAGGGATTTAGTTAACTGTGGCAATGGATTAAAATACAAACATAATTGTTGCTTTCTTTCTTAGCTCTGAAGGAGAAAAGAGAGTTGCTACTTACATCTTTAAAAACCTGCTCTCAAATCTACTCAGTTGAAAGATCTTATGCTTCTGTTTTGTCACATGTTAAGAGTTTTAGCTGTTTTCTAAACTGATTGATACCTCAATAGCCCACATTTTGGATGAGTAAAGAGTACAATAATGCTTTTGGTACTCAAACGCTCTGAAATCTGGCCGCTAAAGCCCTGAAAAATAGCTAAATATGTTCATTTGCTGTTTTAATCCATCACTATAGATATGACTCAATCCCTTTGTTATTTTTCCCCAATTTGAATCCAGTTTAATATGCTCAAAAGATAACTTTCTCCCTTTTCTTTCTTTTTCTCTTTCCTCTTTTCTCAGTTATTAAGACTGTTTATTTGTTTCAAGGTGGAAGATTGCTCTGCTGTGAATCGTGCCCAGCTTCCTTCCACCCGGAATGCCTGAGCATAGACATGCCAGAAGGCTGCTGGAATTGCAATGACTGTAAAGCTGGCAAGAAACTACATTACAAGCAGATTGTTTGGGTCAAATTGGGAAATTACAGGCAAGTTTTTCCAAGGACAAAGAGGAAATATTCAGTCATTGTGCAGGCCAGGTTCATAATCTGGATACAAAGCAGCTAGCAGGTGGACAGGTGGAACAGCACAGACTTCCTTAAAAAAGAAAGAAAAGAAACATGTATTGAGTCTGGGTTATTCAGGGGTTGGGAAGGTTATGCAGCTGTTGATTTTTTTTCCTTTTCTCTGGGATTGGTCGGTTGACTTTTGATTTTAAGTCTGAAAGTTATTTTATACTAATGAACTATGTACTACTAGATTTTGGAATAAAAGGTCTTAGGTGGACAGTGGAGGTGATGTTTTCTTTGTCTTAACTAGATTTATATTGATTTCTGATTTCTAATAAGATAAAGAGATTATATCCTGGCCAAAACAGCTCTTTGCCCATGAATCTGGTCCATTTTGTTCTAGTTAGAAGCCCTAAACTGTTTGTAAAGAGAGAGCTAGGAAGTATGTGTGATTGCCATTATTTTAATGAAACTTTCTCCTTTAAGGCTCTTAACAAGCTTTCACTGAACAAGTATAGTGATATATTATTAAAACTCTCTACATTTTGGCTGGGCGTGCTGACTCACATCTGTAGTCCCAGCACTTTGGCAGGGGACACAGGGTGGATTGCTTGAGGCCAGGAGTTCAAGACTAGCCTGGGCAACATAGAGAGACCTCATACAAAAAATTAGAAAAATGAGGTGGGCATGGTGGTGCACAGCTGTAGTCCCAGCTACTCAGGAGGCTGAGGCAGGAGGATGGCTTGAGCCCAGGAGTTTGAGGTTGCTGTGAGCTATCACAACACCACTGCGCTCTAGCCTGGGCAACAGAGCTAGACCCTGTCTCTAAACAAACAAACAAAAACTCTACATTTTGAGGCATGTATTTTATCATTTTACTAAGAAAATAGTTACTATTCAAGATAGCACAACAGAGTTCTGCTTTTTAATCAGAATCCCAAGTAAAACATATTTCTATAAAATTTCAAACATACTATAATTTTTTAAGGAAGAGCTATGTTGTTTTCTGTTTCAAATATGCTGTGTGCTTACCTATTTAACTTTTGGTTTTTGTTTTTTTTTCTTTAAAGACAAGGTCTTACTCTGTCGCCCAGGCTAGAGTGCAGTGGCATCATCATAGCTCACTGCAACCTCAAACTCCTGGGCTCCAGCGATCCTCCTGCCTCAGCCTCCTGAGCAGCTGGGACTACAGGCAGACACCACCACTTCCGGCTAATTTTTGTATTTTTTTGTAGAGTGCTCAGACTGGTCTTGAACTGCTGGCATCAAGCTATCCTCCCTTCTCAGCATCCCAAAGTGATAGGATTACAGGTGTAACCCACCTTGCCCAGCCTACCTAGTTAATCTTTTTTTTTTTTTTACTATTAATAAGATTTAATGAGCACTTTATGCCAGGCTTTGTTCCAAAGATTCTAGAGGTGGGTTATTTCATTTAGTTTTAACAGTGCCCTCAGAAAGTACAGTTGACTCTTGAACAATATAGGGGTTAGGAGTACTAACCAGCCCCCAACCCCATGCATACATGCCCCCCCCCACCCTGGCACAGTTGAAAATCCCCATATTGGCATGGCATGATGGCTCACACTTGTAAATCATAGCACTTTGGGAGGAAGAGCTGGGAGGATGGCTTGAGGCCAGGAGTTTGATGCTGCAGTGAGCTCTGATCAGGACACTGCACTCAAACCTGGGCCATAGAGCTAGGCCTTGTCTCCTTGTCACCACTTGATGTGGAATCCACTTGATTTCTCTCCTGCCTCCCCATCTGGCACTGCACACAGTCCGGTGCAGTAGCCACTGGCAACATGTGACTGTTGAGCCCTTTTGTAGCCAGTCCAATTTGAGATGTGCCCTTGAGTGTGAAATACACTCTTGTTGAGCCACGGTGGCATGGGCAGGTGTGGGACACATGGCATGGACTCTACAAGGGGTGCCACTCCTTGGCCACCGCCTTCCCTTGGCCTCAGAGCACCCCAGTGCTCCCGTCCATGGCCATCACTGGCCATCCGAGTCTCCACCAGCCAAGCCCATAGCAGGCGGTGCTGGCCAGAGTCCCGTCTCCTATTTAATTTTTAAAACTTCATTTTTGTCCGAGATCAGGGCATTGAAGTTGAGAAGGCCTCACATATGACAGGAGCCCTCTAACTAAGTCCTTAAAAAAAATTGACAGTTTGAATACATAAACAATTTTATATTGTATGGCAAAAGATATCATAAAGTTTTAAAAAGCTAATGTCAAACCAGGGGTTGCTCGGCCTCACTAAAAATAAATGCACATTAAAAAGATTTTTTTTCAGTTAATAGATTGGCAAAGATTTAAAAGATTGATAATTTTGTGTGCAGTGAGGGCATGAGGAAATGACTGCTTCCTGCAGGGCAGTCTGCTCTCACATGTCAAAGTTATAACTGCGTATATACCCTTTGACTAGCACTCTACTTCAGGAAATTTAGAGAAAAAAATTGAATAAGCAGGCAAAAGTTTATTTATAGGGGTGTTCATTGTAGTATTATTTTCTAATTGCAAAAATTTGAAATAACCCAAAAGCTCAGTCAGTAGGGAGGGGATCTGTGAGATAAACCATAGTGTGTCCGTATTGTAGAAAACCAGTAAGCCAATGAAAGGATAATGCAGGTCTGTGTAGTAACATGGGAAGATATCCATGATATACAATGTGTTCATATAATTTGTAAAAATTGTAGCTCTAAATATGTTTTTAATACCTGGAAAGAAATAACTTCTAATGTTAATAATCTCAGGGATAAGATTACAAGGGAAGGCATTTTTACTTTTCTATTATATATTTCTGCATTATTTTAATTTTTAAAAAATGCACATACTGCTTTCTTTTTTTCTTTTTTTTTTCCAGAGCCTTGCTCTGTCACCCCGGCTAGAGTGCAGTGGCATCATCCTAGCTCACTGCAACCTCAGACTCCTGGGCTCAAGCCATCCTCCTGCCTCAGCCTCCTGAGTAGCTGAGACTACAAGCACATATCACCTCCCCTGGCTACTATTTTTTATTTTGAGGGTCTCGCTCGTGCTCAGGCTAGTCTTGAACTCCTGGCCTCAAGCGATCCTCCCACTCCAGCCTCCCAGAGTGCTACAATTACAGGCATGAGTCTGCTTTCACAATTTAAAAAAAACATATCTTTCCAGGTTGAGGAGGAGTGACAATTAATAAATTTAAGACATTCCTGGATAAGAAATATCTAAAGCAGTGTGAGAAGCCTTCAGAGTAATTTTTTTTAAAGTTACAAATATGAAAATATCTTTAACTTAATTTAATTTGGATACTTAAATTTTAATCACATTACATTTTAAAAGAAGCCCAAAGCAGTGCTCGAGTTAATTCACAAACCCATTGAGATTTTATATCTAGGTCAGATTCTTCTTGTATGTTTTGGAAAGACTTCCATCCATGAACTAATTCTTAATATATTTCTTTCCAATCAGGCCCAGGGGGCCACATGAAGCTGTTTATTTTCAATAGCTAGTTACTCCAGTGTGCTGCTTCCTGGGGGAGAATGTGAGGGCCTGGAACAACGCCTAGCAGAAAGTGTGCCTCTTCCTAACTGCCCGTGGTGAATGCAGGAATTGTGTAGATAATTTAATTACCCTAAAATGGTTTAGAAATAAATAGAGCCTGCTTTGAGGATAAACCTCAAAGACTGATCACATGAAATAGTGGGTTTTGTCTTGTTTTTTTTAAAGCAATTTGAGCATGGATTCTTAATCATGTTTCTAATCCTTAGATGGACAGCAAGGTATCTTGCTTATGATGTTTATTCAAGCTCTCTAATATAAATCTGGGGGTACAACCATGCCATTTTTCATCTTCTTGACAATACAGTTATTTGTTAAATAAATGGTTTTATTAGGTATATGTAAAATAAGAGATTGAAAAAATGTTAAGTCTATACTGTTCATATTGCTGATCTTATATACTACAAAAGCTCATGTGCAGCTCTCTGAAATTGGCCTCATTTTATTAGTTTGATCCTTCAATTCCTGACTTGTCCCATTGGTAGAAATTGTCAAATTTTCTTACAGATGGCTTCATGTAGTGATTGCTATAGTTTGCAGTTATCATAGTATGAAACAGTTGTTTTCATTCTGTCCCCTGTCGCACCTTTATTATGATCTAAAATGAATTAGATTCTGAAATACAAACTCATATAAAGTCTAGTATATTTGCCCTGGTTGACTAGGGATCCAGAAAATGCTGATTTGAATGGGGGTGGTAATTGTTTACTATAGCATCAGTTTATTCTCAAAATAATTCCCTTGACTACTAGAAATAACACTTTTATACTATGAAAGATAATCTTGGTGTTAAGTTTGGGGAAAAACATGATTTTCTAGGATTGAAATTGAGTTTGGAATAGCATTATAATCTAATTCTTGAGTTGGGTAGTGGGTTCACTGTTAATTATTTTATTATACTTTATAACTTAAATTTTCAGGATGTACTTTTATAAATATCAAATATTTTTTAAAGAAAAACCATTAATAGATCAAGTGTTTAAGGCCAGTTCGTTTAGTCTGTGTTCATTATTCATTAATTTGTTAATTAATATGTTTTTAAATGATAGGTAGTTTGAGTAAATTAAAGATAAGCAAGGTTTTTTGCATTCTTTTTTTTTTTAATTTATTTTTTCTTTTTTTTTTTTAATGCAAACAGTGAGACTAATGCAATAAGTTTTTTGCATTCTTAAAATGGGAATGAAAACTGCAAAATACAAAACCATTTTTTCCCTCCTGCCAACCTTGTAAATAGTGTGATTTTTCATCTTCTTGGTCTAAAATTGCTTTTGCTTTCAGATGGTGGCCAGCGGAGATCTGCAATCCCAGGTCTGTGCCACTCAACATCCAGGGCCTTAAACATGACTTGGGTGACTTCCCTGTGTTCTTCTTTGGTTCTCATGACTACTATTGGGTGCACCAGGGCAGAGTGTTCCCTTATGTTGAAGGAGACAAAAGCTTTGCCGAGGGACAGACTAGTATTAACAAGACCTTCAAAAAAGGTAAGTTGGGTGATATTTACGGTTATTCAGATGTAAGACTCCAGTGTTGATTTCTCAATATCTAACTTACAAATGACATATTTCTGGTATTAGAGAATTTTCACCAGGTGTTATGATCCCATGTCCCATAAGCTTCCAATCACCTTAACCTTAAAACCAGGTCTGAAATACATTTCAGTGTAGTAGAGACTATGCTGTGTATGCGAAAGGAGTTTCTTCAGCGGTCTTTCGTATAAACACAGATTGTTCTGGGAATGGTCTTCTTAATCAAGGGAAGCTCCTTTGCCACAGAAGAGGGTAAAGGCTTTCCATGAAGAGCCTACAACTGTTTTTGCAATGAGTTGCCAGAATTTCAGCTTTCTGAGTAAAAGTAAAATGCATTTAAATCTAGTACAAAGTAAAATGCTGCTCTTAGCGCCACTTGGAGGCTTCTGATACTGCAGTGGGGCCTCTTCCCTGCGGCAGCATCAAGCACAGAGCATAGTGCTCAGTGAGTTACGTCCTGTTTCACTGTTACCCTGTCCTGATGGAAAATGGTATCTCCAGAATATAATTTTAAAAAGAAAATCTAAGGCCGATGGAAAGGCAGTATAAGACTACTAACAGTTTTTGTTTTGTTTTTGGTATTTATATACTTTGTTTGATCTTATTGGCAGCACTAGAAGAAGCTGCAAAACGTTTCCAGGAATTGAAAGCACAAAGAGAAAGTAAAGAAGCCCTAGAGAGTGAAAAAAACTCAAGAAAACCACCTCCTTACAAACACATCAAAGTAAGTCTCTACCCATGAAAACACTGGTGTTTGACAGACAAGATGAAATGCATTACTCTATTAGTAGTTAAAGGCCCTTTTGACTTAGGAAAACTTTTGCTAATTATCACCCAGTCTTCTGTAAAGCAAACGGAGAGCTTTTGTTGGAAGCATCAGATGGAGCCATTGGCGCTGGGCTGTGAGGATCAGGGCTGACAGGCCCTCTGCTACCTAGGAGCAACACGTCTGATAGGAGACCCTGTTCTCCGGCCAGGCTATCCTGCAACCAAGTGAAAATATGGATATTTAGCCCCTTTATTCCAGAGAGCCCACAGACAAGCAGATCTGCTCGTTTTCGGTTATGAAATTTCCATCAGCCAGTGGAAGAAGAAATATACAGAGTTACATCAAGCTTTGATATGTTTGTCAACTGAGGAGAGACGGTTGTTATTCTTAGCTTATTCATGGGGCAAGTAAGATAAAGAGCCTTCTCAGAGTCACACCACAGGGCAGTAGCATGGATGTTTTAGATGTTCCCGTTCAAATTGCTAATAGATTACTTACCTTCTGCTTCCATCTCATTCGTGATTTTGTTTTCTAGGCTAATAAAGTAATAGGAAAGGTTCAGATCCAGGTTGCCGACCTGTCAGAGATTCCCCGCTGTAACTGCAAGCCGGCCGACGAAAACCCTTGCGGCTTGGAATCCGAGTGCCTGAACAGAATGCTGCAGTACGAGTGCCACCCGCAGGTGTGCCCCGCTGGAGAGCGGTGTCAGAACCAGTGCTTCACAAAGAGGCTCTACCCTGACGCAGAGATCATCAAAACCGAGCGGAGAGGCTGGGGCCTCAGGACCAAAAGGAGCATTAAGAAGGTAGCATGGGACCCGGGCAGGGTGGAAGCAGCCAGAACCTGTGCCGCTCTGAACCTGGCACGCTTCGATAGGTTATAACTGTAGGGATAAAATAAATAGGGATTTATGGCAAAGTTTTGAAACTCCCCATGTTGAGAGTTTAGCACTACTTGAGCAAAGAATAATTGGTAAGAAGAGGACAGCAATAAAATGTACATAAACTTTGAGTGTCCTATGATCAGTCATAAAGAGGAGAAGGAACATTGGTAATTTTGTATGTGAAATATTTTTTACTTGTCAAGGAAAATGATTTAAAAGTCTTCATAAAAGCAAAATAGTAAAGTTAAGAATATACTGCGATAGAAACTGGCAAACCTGGGACTTTGCTCATGTCATAATTCACCAAAGGTGAAACCATGGCCAAGTCACTTAACTTCCCAAGCGTCAGTTTCCTCATCTCTAAAATGGACATAATAAAAAAATAAAATAAAATGAAATAAAAAATAAATAAATAAATAAAATGGACATAATAATATTCCCTGCCCTACATATTTAAAGGCTGTCACAAATCTTTTTTTTTTTTTTTGGAGACAGAGTCTCACTCTGTTGCCCTGGGTAGAGTGCCGTTGCGTCAGCCTAGTTCACAGCAACCTCAAACTCCTGGACTCAAGCAATCCTCCTGCCTCAGCCTCCCAAGTAGCTGGGACTACAGGCATGTGCCACCATGCCTGGCTAATTGTTTTTTATATATATATATATTTTTTTTTAGTTGGCCAATTAATTTCTTTCTATTTTTTAGTAGAGATGAGGTCTCGCTCTTGCACAGGCTGGTCTCGAACTCCTGAGCTCAAACGATCCGCCCACCTCGGCCTCCCAGAGTGCTAGGATTACAGGCGTGAGCCACCACACCTGGCCCTGTCACAAATCTTGAATTTGATTATATATGCAAAAGCAGCTGGAAAAAGTTGATATCTTTAACACTTATAAATGATTTTCATTTTTAGACTCTGAGACAGTTTTTTAAGGCAGTCTCTTTTTTTAACACAAGAAATGCATGCCCATTGTAGAAAACTTTTAAAATGCAAATAAAGAAAAATGAAAATCACCAGTAAATCCTGCTATTCAAACAGTGGCTCTCAAATTTTAGAGTGCCTGAGAATCTCCCAGAGTCCTTATTGAAAACAGTGTCTTACTGAATTAGAGTATCTGGTATGAGTCTGGAATAATCTGCATTTTAAAACAACCCCCCAATCCTACCCCCACTCACACCGCTGCCCCTGCTTGCCCAGAGCCGTCTGCTGTCCAGGACTTGAGGCGTATTCACTGACAGAAGGTGGACCTAGTGGGAATTTAAAATTGCTCTTGCCATTTTTTTACATTTAAAAAATCACCTTTGTAATTAAAAAATACCATCTAATGTAATAAAGAAAGTTTATACAATACAAAAAAGATGATAGAGTGAGATTCCTCCTTCATCTCTTCAATTCCTGGTCTCCTCACCAGAAATAACCATTGTTAATAGTTTGATATGTAGCCTTTTAGAACTTTTTCTATATAGTTATAAACATATATACACATAGGTAATCATATATCCTATATTTGTAAGGTTTCTAAACATAAACATGATCATATATACTCTCCTCTTCTCATTTAAATAATACATCATAAATACATTTCTGTGGCAGTTTATGTAGATTTCACCCCATTCTTTTTAACAGTCTCATTGTAGTCCACAGCAAAATGTACTATAATTTATTTAACCTATTCCCCAATAAATGTATACATATGTTTTTTAAATTCTATAACAAACACTCTTTGTCATCTATCTTTGTGCACCTATTTCTATAGGTAAGATTTCTTGACATGAAACTCATTCATTTAGTACATATTTATTAAGCTGCTTCTATGTGCCTGGTACCATCCAAGGCAGTTGAAAACAGTAGTGAACAAAACACTTAAAGCCCTTACCTTTGTGGATCTGCTAGAGGAGACAGATAATAAGCAGATACGTGATGTTAAGTGCCACCACCTGCTGTGAAGGCAAAGCTGGACAAGGGGACAGCTGGTGACAGAGATTTCTCTCTTAAATTGATTGGCTGAGGAAGGCCTGAGGTGGCAACATGTGACCGGACCCTGTGAAGTAGCAAAGTCGTGCAGGGACAGACGGGAGAAGGCCAGGTCAGACTGTAGGGAAGGCAAGGAGAGGCCTGGCTTGCTCCAGAATAGCAAGAGAGCTGGCACGCCTGGGGAGGGTGACAGGAGAGGACGGTTAGGAGACGAGGCAAGGAGGGTGGCCAGCCAGGGTCTAGATCGGGGGTGCCTTCTAGGCCATGGGGCAGGAAACTTCTGGAAGACTTTGGTAGGGAGTGACTTGATCTGACTTGGTATGTTAGTTTTCTGTTGTTGCATAACTATTACCACAAAGTTAGCAACTTAAAATGTAACACACATTTTATTATCTCACAGTTTACATGGGTCAGGAGTCCAGGCAAAGTCCTCTACTTAGGGTCTCCCAAGGCCACAGTCAGCGTGTAGACCAGGGCTGGGTCCTCTCTTGACTTGACTAGCGAAGGATCCACTTCCCTGCTTGCATGGCCGTTGGCAGCACTCCGTGCTTTGTAACCGTAGGTCTGAGAGCTTCCGGTTTTTTGGCTGTGGGGTGTTTCTTCTTGCTGGGAGCTGCTCTCAGCTTCTAGAGGCCGCCACGGTTCCTCGCCGCATGGGTTCTCAGCATGACCACTCGTTTCCTTACAGTCAACAGGGGAGACACTGCAGCAAGACAGACACTAAAGTCTTATGTAATAAACACACATAATCACGTACGTACCGCCGCCTTTGCCATGTTCTGTTGGTTAGAAGCAAATCACAGGTCCCACTCATGCTCAGAGGGAGGGGCTCACACTATGGCATGGACACTGGAAGGCACGGATCACGGCGGCCACCTTGAGAGTCTGTCTGCACACTTGGGTCTCATAAGGATAACCTTGGCCGTTGCATGGAGAATTTATGATAAGGGAGAAGGAGTGATGAAAAGGTGAAGCCACTGGAGTAGTCCAGGAGAGAGGTGGTGCTGGTGGTGGTGTGGGAGGCAGCAGAGAAGTGGTTGGGGTTCTGATGTTTTGAAGGCAGAACCAACAGGACATGCTGATCACTGGATATGTGGTTGGGTTGCTTGGCCAAAGGCCAGCTACATTTAAAATGTCATTATATAATGGAAAAAGTTTTATATTACTTTTTTTTAAGGCAGGGTCTCATTCTGTCATCCAGACAGTGGCATCATCAGAGCTTACTACAGCCTTGAACTCCGGGCCTCAAGCGATCCTCCTGCCCCAGCCTCCCAAAGTGTTGGGATTACAGGCATGAGCCACTGCACCCAGACCACACATAAAAACCTTGCCTATGATTTCAGGGAAATTTATGGGGCCATCGTGAAATCCATCCAGTTTAATATTGTGGTCTTAACACCTGTTAATAGTTGTATTTATTCTAAAATGTATTCTAAGATAATGTTTTATTAAGCTAATGATATAATCAAGAGAAAATACAATCTGGATTTTTCTCCCCTTTAGCACTTGAGGGATTGCTAATGTACGACAATCCATCTTTTACAAAATAGCTAAAAATATACAGTCATTGAAAAGGATAATCATAAAGACATTGTAGCAACACAAAAAGGATTTTTGGTACATTTACAGAAAAGAAACAAAATATGAAATTGAATGTACACAGTCCCTTTTTCACACATAACAGATTCCTGAAAACGTGTGCCAGCCAGAGTCAAACAAGGGACTTCTTATTATAAAGTGGTTTCTTTCTCAGAAATTTTTTTTAAGCTAGGCATGGTGGCTCACGCCTGCAATCCTAGCACCCTGGGAGGCCAAGGCAGGAGGATCGCTTGAACTCAGGAGTTCGAGAGCAGCCTGAGCAAGAGTGAGACCCCATCTTTACTAAAAATAGAAAAATTAGCTGGGCATGGCAGCATGCACCTGTAGTCCCAGCTACTCAGAACGCTGAAGCAGGAGGATCACTTGAGCCCAGGAGTTTGAGGCTGCAGTGAGCTGTGATGATATCACTACACTCTACCCAAGGCGACAAAGTGAGACTCTGTCTCAGAGAAAAAAAAAAAAGGAAACTGAACCACCCTCCTCACTACCCCCTTCATCAAAAAAAAAAGAAATTTCTTTAAAAAAGTATTAAATATTGAACTACAGCCTTTTTGCTACAGTCTTTAAGGACAGATTTGTAGCATTTTTAAAGTTCTTGAATTTGTTATTTTTTTCACAAGTGAATTTACACTTAATGGTTTTAAGTATATTTAGCAACTCTTTGAGGCTAAAGACTTGTAACTTTTAGGGAATCTGAAACATTTCCATCTTTATTCAAATGGTATCAAGTTCATGAAACCTGTACTCCTCATATCTGATATCAGCACGTCGATTTTTCTATATTCACTCATTTTCATAGAATAACAAATATAAACCATAATAAATCATTATCAAGCTTTTACAGTAATAGAACCATTTCTTTGAATGAAATTTACCTTGAATCCCAATCTGTGAAAAAAGATAAAGCTCATTTGGTGAAATTTTGCTCTATACATTTTCATTAAAGAAAATTTGCCCTGAAATAGTAAAGTATAACAACAGTAGGTGGCAGTGCGGCCAAGAGGGCCCCCTTCTGCCTTTGACGTCCGGTCATAGTGCAGAGTGCTGTCTCGGCTCGCGTCACAGTACAGGCTGGACACGTTAAAAGCCATGTGAGGCTGAGAGTGCATAGTACACGAATGTGCACAACCGCCCTCTGCCCTTAGGGGGAAAGGATGGGAAGGGAAAAGTACGTAGAGAAAATTGACTGTTAATGGTGCTGCGGGTTATAGAGGAAGTGTTTTCCTTTCTCTAACCTAATTCTTTGTCATAGCTCATACAATACATAAAAGTGGGCGAGAAGAAAAGCCAGAGGTCAGCTTTTGTGGTGACCACTCTGCAGTTGAAACGAAGCTGGTGTTCCTCCCTGGCCTCCCTAAGCACACCGCCAGGGGAGAAGGCCGGTGCAGGGCAGTCTTCTCATTTACCCCACCAATTTCTTTTCTCTTATCATAGAAGCAATAATCTATTTTTACCAATAGAAAAAGATTAAATATTTTTAAGAGCACTGGCTTATGTTCTTAATGATTTACCAAAATCTGAAAATATGATAGAGTACTTGACTTTGGATTGCTGATATTTACTGTCAACGGTTCTGTGATACTAAGGGCTATGAGAAATCCTAATGAAAATTTGTGGTGGGGGGAGAGGAGAATGAGACAGAAATCTGGTAAAATAAGCCAGTACATCTTTGTTTCCCAAGATGTTATTTCCTCTAAAGTGTGTTATTAGGACTGATAAGTCTTTATAGATAAGATGCCATCCTAGATCGAATTGGCAATGCTTTTGAGGTGAAAAAAGTTAATGATTCTGTCATTATAAACACAAAATGTTGAATGTACAGTATTTACTCTTATTTTAAAAGGTGCTTATCTCTGCATACCTGTTAGAACAGCTAAAATGAAAAATAGGTCAGGTCCTGTAGCTCACACCTATAATCCCAGCAGTCTGGGAGACTGAGGTGGGAGGATCCCTGAGGCCAGATGTTTGAGGCCAGCCTGGGCAACATAGTGAGACCTCGTCTCTACAAAAAAATTTTAAAAACATATTAGCTGGGCATGGTGTGGTGTTCTCTTGTAGACTTAGCTAGTCAGGAGGCTGAGGCAGGAACATCACTTGAGCCCAGAAGTTCAAAGTTACAGTGAGCTATGATTGTGTCACTGCCTTCCAGCCTGGGCTACAGAACAAGACCTTGTCTCTAAAAATAAAATAATTAATTAAATTTAATGAAAAATAGTGGCAGTACCTAATGCTGGCAAGGACATGGAGAAACTGGATCTCTCATGCGTTGCTGGTGGGAATGTAAAATGCTACAGCCCCTCTGGACATTAGCTGAGCTATTTCTTTAATAAGTAAACATACACTGACCATATGGTGCAGCAAATCACACTCCTGGCCATTTATCCAAAAAAATGAAAACCTTTGTCCATACAAAAACTTTTACCAGAACATTCATAGCAGCTTAATTTGTAATAGGCAAAATCTGGAAACAATCCAAATATTCTTCAGTGGGTGAATGGTCAAACAAACTGCAGTACATCCATGCTGTGCAATACTACTCGGAAATTTAAAAAGAATGAAGTGTTGATGTATGCAACAACTTTGATGGATCTCAAGGGAATTAGCCTGAGGTTTTTTTTAAAAAAGATAATCTCAAAGGGTTCTGAATAATGCTATTTATAGAGCATTCTTGACATGACAAAATTAAGACATGGAGAACAGAGTAGTGGTTGCCGGGGGTTAGGATGGGATGAGGTAGGGGAGGAATGGAAGATTGATGTGATCAGAAAGGAATATCACAAGGAATCTCTCTGGTGCAGTAACAGTTCTGCATCCTGAGTGTGGTGGTGGTCACGCAATTCTGCAGCTGAAATATTGAATAGAAAGACATCCACAGACAAACGAGTACATGTAAAATTGGTGATATGTGAATAAGGTCTGTGGATTATGCCAATGGCAGTTTTCTGGTTTTGATACTGTACTACATTTATGTAAGAAGCTACTACTGGAGGAAACTAAGTGAAGGTTACCAAAATTTCCCTTTACTATTTGTGCGGCTTCCTGTGAATATCAATAATTACTTCAAAATAAAAAGTTTAAAAACAAAAACAGGTTATTTGTTTCAAATTCAGGTCTTTTCTAGGTCTTACCCCAAACTCCCCCAGCTCCAAACCAGTAAGTATGTTACGTTAATCCCACAGCTTCGAAGGCTCCCCCGTCCATCCCACTGGCGCCCCTTGCGGTGTCGCCTGGACTATAGAAGTAGTGTTGTCAGTAAGAAAAGGCAAGCAGATCGTCACTCTTCGAGGTACTTGCACAAGAAAAATGGTGCCTCCTACATGTCCAACCATTTATTGCTGGGGTTGAAGTTATATTTTCAGGATTCATTTTAGTTAATGATCTTGGATTATGTATGTATTGTTAAGAAATGCTTTTTAATATAGCACAGTTACATATTGCATGTTCCTCTGCAGGGCGAATTTGTAAATGAATATGTCGGCGAATTAATCGATGAAGAAGAATGCAGATTGCGAATCAAGCGAGCCAACGAGAACAGTGTAACTAATTTTTATATGTTAACTGTTACCAAGGTAAAATTGCTTTTTTTTTTTGGTAAGAAAAAGGAATTTTCTGTTTTGTTTCATAATCCTAAGTTGAACCCAGTCTCTTTTGATTTTTTTCTTTCCCCAGGCAAGTTATAATGATTTGCAGTAGCCAGTGGGCTATGTACTATAATATGCTAATTATGCCAGAGTACAAAGTGCTTATGGAAGCCTTGCATATGTCATGCGAGGTAGCACTGTGAGTGAAAACAAAACCAGGAGTAGGCTTAGCCTATCTGGACTTTAGTCCCAGCAAGGCCTGGGCCTCAGTGTCCAGGAGCGTCAGAAGGAGAGCGTCAGCTCTGCAATTCTAAGTTATAAAGTTCTGATTTAGCAAAAACTCTAAATTATTCTGTACACTGAAACGTTTTTTTATAAGTTAGGAAAATAATGTGTGCTGCAATGACAGTAAAACTGCTAGTTTAATCCATGCAATTGTAAGACCTATTTGATGCCCATTACATCCGTTGTCTCATTTAATTTTCTCAGCAGTTCTCTGATTTACAGAGGACAAGAAACTGGTGTCTGGCCATAAGTGATTTGTTGAACATCTTGTTACAGTTTCAAGAGCCAATCTAAGGATCTAAGATTGGAAAAAAAGAAAAAAAAAAAGTTTTAAGAGCCAAGACTAGTACCCAAGTTTCCTATGTTCCAAGCTATCTCTAAAACTAAGATTCAGAATAGCATTAAAGTAAGAAACAGAGATCATTTAATAGAAGTATTTTAACTGATGTGTCATTGTTTGAAAGTTTTACAACTTTCATAAACATAAATTAAAATGTCGTTTTTATGATTGCGGGAGTCTTGCTCCTCCATTCCTGTCCTCGCTGCCAGAGGCCCCTCCGGCCACCCCGACAACGCTCAAGAGGCTCAGTGCACTGGGGCTTGTCCAGGTTATCAGAGTTCAAATTCAGCGGCCTAAATCTTCAACTGTGTATTCTGCATTTTGAACTTTAATATAAGTAAAAACAGAGTAAATAGATAACTACTAGAGAATATATCTCATACAATAACTCTTCCATTGGCAGGGCGCGGTGGCTCACGCCTGTAATCTGTAATCTAGCACTCTGGGAGGTCGAGGTGGGCGGATCGCTCAAGGTCAGGAGTTCGAAACCAACCTGAGCAAGAGCGAGACCCTGTCTCTACTATAAATAGAAAGAAATTAATTGGCCAACTAAAATATATATAGAGAGAGAAAATTAGCCAGGCATGGTGGTGCATGCCTGTAGTCTCAGCTTCTCAGGAGGCTGAGGCAGAAGGATCGCTTGAGCCCAGGAGTATGAGGTTGCTATGAGCTAGGCTGACGCCACGGCACTCTAGCCCGGGCAACAGAGTGAGACTCTGTCTCAAAATAAAATAAAATAAAATAACCTTTCCATCAAACATATCTCCAAATCTTCATTTCAGAGTTTCTCATCTTTCCGTCTTCCTTCTTTATGGCCTAAGCTCTCATCTGTCTACCCCATACTAGTTTTGCTTCCTACTTAGAGCAAGAAAGGAGGGATGATAGCAAAACACTAGAGTAGTTATCTGAACTTTGAGCTCTCTAATCAGAAAATACCATTGCTAAACCTGCGGCCCACTAATGTTCTGGGTAGCGTCATTCTGTGGTCTGTTTCTAGAAGCAAACTTAAAGAGACTAAAGTCCACTTCATCCCAATTACTTTGACTTGCAGTTCATCAAATAGAGAACTTGTTAAATTGCCCAGGGAGCATCATGTTTTCAGAGTCGTCAGTTGTCAAACCTCAGCTGGTGGCAAAGTGCCGCTGGTGCTCCTTGACTGAGTTGGGTGTTTCTAAGAGGCTTATACTGAGCTTTGTGTAAAAGGTGCCTTTCTTTCCTTTCTGAAGGACCGTATAATTGATGCTGGCCCAAAAGGAAATTATTCTCGCTTTATGAACCACAGCTGTAATCCAAACTGTGAAACACAGAAGTGGACAGTGAATGGAGATGTTCGAGTTGGACTTTTTGCTCTTTGTGACATTCCTGCAGGTAAAGAAGTAACTTGCTCCTCATGGTCCCCTCCCTGGGAAGAAAGTGTGTCCTTTGGAGGCAGGACGTTACTCTTCAGGCTTGATGCCCAAGGACTTATTCCAGTATGAGAAAGTGTTAAGTTTAGAATTGAGTGTTATCTGCCAATAAGAGGGAGAAATCTATATCCTCAAAAAGGAATTTGGCAAGAGCCTTTATGTAAGAGAGGGTATTACAGAATTCTGTGTGGATGCAGTCCTACTGAATTAATTCTCCAAATTATTGCTGTTTGTACCATGTAGCCAGATGTTGTTTTCTTTTTAAAACATTTAAAAAGTAATTAGCTTGTGTTAACATCAACTGATTTCTTGGTTTTTGGTTTTTTTTTTTTACTTTGTAAGATCATTCTGTTTCAAATTAGACATAAAAAAGTATCTGAAGCCAGAGCTATTGTTTTCATTTTTTCTTACCCATCTAGCATCTTAATAGCAAAAGTCTCTTCTTTGTTAAGTTTGTAGAAAAATGAGTGAGAAGAAAAATGCTGTACCTAAAACAGATTTAAACTATGTTTCTAGAACTCACTGTGGGTTATTCAAGCCCAGCTAAAGGAAAGTGTAGGAGGCCTTAGTTTGAATCCCTGGATCTTTGGTATATGTAGTAAGCCTTCATTTTGAACTTTTATTTGATCAGAGTATAAGGCATTAATTACTGAAATAGTATTGTCATAATTCCACAGTCATATTGTTCATTGAGAAGCTAGTGTGAATTAGCTTTAGAAAAGAGGGCTAACCTACAACCTGTTTTTCTTGAGCATAGATTGCAGACTCTTAGTCCCTACTACATTGTTTTTGACCACTTCTGTGAAAAGGATATGAATTCTTTTTAGGGTACGTAGTGTTACTGTAATTATCGATGAATGGGAATGTTTTCCTTCAGTTTTTCTCCCCTTTTTTCTTTTTTACCATCACTGTTTTTAATGAGGTGGAACATGGGAAAGGGAAAAATCTTCATGTTAGAATTATGTCTCTTTTTTTCATTACAAGAGTGTGTCTGTGGCAACGTTTCTCTTACCCATGACTTGAGCACGAATATTTATTTCTCTCCTGTTTCAGGGATGGAGTTAACATTTAATTATAACCTGGACTGTCTGGGCAATGGCAGAACAGAGTGCCACTGCGGGGCAGATAACTGCAGCGGTTTTCTAGGAGTGCGGCCAAAGGTTAGTTGTGCGAGTGCCCCCTGCCGACAGGAGATAAGGAGAAGTTTGTGACCATCTCAGGAAAGTGCTGGCAAAAGGGCCTCTGGCTTAGCATGTGGCCACCAGCTGCGTTCACCAGGAGTTTGGGCTCTGACCATCCTGGGAAGCTTATTTCAGTGAGGACTGTTAGGTTCTAAAAATGTATTTGTATTTCAAATTGTAAATGTGCCATTAGCAAAATCCAAATTAAAGCCTTTTTCAAAATCCACAATATACTAAAAACCACTAAATTATATACTTTAAAATGGTGAATTTTGTTGTATGTGAATTATATCTCAATGAAAACATTCAGCAAGCTGTCTGAACATTAAAATGGGTTAAAGTTGCTTGGATTTACCACCACCCTTGCAATTAAAAAAAAAAAAGAAAAGTGCCTTATTCAAAAGCCAGTGAAAACAAAAACTTTTGTTATGGTGTCATTACTGGCTAAGTCCTTCCAGTGTTTTTAAGCATGAATTCAAATGAAGGTGAGGTTGTAGGGTTTGCCTCCTTGTGTGGGCTTTGTGCACTGTCTGTCATCTCTGAAACTGTCATCCTTTCTTCCTGCCAGTCGGCATGTGCGTCAACAGCTGAAGAGAAGGCAAAGAATGCTAAGTTAAAGCAGAAGAGACGAAAAATCAAAACAGAACCAAAGCATATGCATGAAGATTACTGTTTTCGATGTGGAGATGGTGGAGAGCTGGTCATGTGTGACAAAAAAGACTGTCCCAAAGCATACCACCTCTTATGCCTTAACCTGACGCAGCCACCGTATGGTAAGCTAGACCTGCAGAGCCCTTCCTCTGATTTGTGTCCTCGCCAACTATGTGTGACTCAGAATATATTCCACCCTCCTTAGAGGAGCCATGGAACAGGAAACGTTGAGTAGAACATATAACAATAGCAGACAAATATTACGCTAGTGAAAAAGCTGTCTCCTTACACATCTGGAACACCCTGTGGGCCAGCAAGGATGGATTTCTTATTTATTATTATATGACCCCAGGTGGGTAGTTGGCACCTTTGGCACTGGGTTTAGCCAGTAGCTCACATCCATACTAAATAATACACCGCATCTATATTTGGCTGAAATTTGGAGTTGTATTCAGTTTGATTCAGTCTCTAATCAGAGACGAAGGTGGGAACTTGGGTTTTTCATGGGTAAATAAGACAGGCACTAACTTGGGCATTTTCCTTCTTCCTCCCACCCTGCATTAGGAAAGTGGGAATGCCCGTGGCATCAGTGTGATGAGTGCGGCAGTGCAGCTGTCTCCTTCTGTGAGTTCTGTCCACATTCATTCTGTAAAGATCATGAAAAGGGGGCTCTGGTTCCTTCTGCACTGGAAGGCCGTCTCTGCTGCTCTGAACATGACCCCGTATCTCCTGTGTCACCAGAATACTGGAGCAAGATAAAATGTAAATGGGAATCACAGGATCATGGAGAAGAAGTAAAAGAATAAATGGGTGGTGTCCCTCCCTTTCTATTTGAAAACAAATAGAGAATGCATTTAAAAAGAAGAGACTTCTACAGTGCATACAGCCTTTGCCATCAGAACTGCCTTACTAAAGCGAAAATGGGAAACCAGTTCATGCGGGCAGAAGCAGTTGGTGGTGTCTGGTTTTTCTGTTTTGTTGGCTTAGGGATTCTTTTGTGGAGGGTTAAATTCCCTTGATCTTTTCTTGCCTTTTATTATGCTTCAATGCCTTTGCATCTGGGAAAAGAGATGTCTTCGCTTTTAAAATAAGAACAAAGAAAAAAGAAAGTTTTGTTAATGAGATAAATTTAAAGTCTAAGATGTGTTCCTTGGTTGTATAAAGCAAAAGAAACCATCATTCCTTTATTTATTTTCATTTTTAGGAATTTCGAGAAGTATAGTTCAAATAGTCTAATCAGTGTATGAGTGTGTTTTAAGTAGGAATCAGAGAAAGCCCTCTTAGAAAAGGGTATGATAATCTTTATATACCTCTTTACTGAGCAGTAGGTAGGCTAACTTCTCTCCCCCTTCAAAATGCTTTTCATAGTCTTAGAGAAGGGCTCTATGGAAGTATTAAATCTGGCCTCTTGAAAACAAATGCCTCGATGGATTTTACCTCTGTGGTCTTAAACTAGGTGGGCTTTGTGATATGGTAACTTTACCCAGAAAGGTATATAATGTGTTTTTTTGTTTTGTAGAAAAAAAAAAATGGATGTGCTCACTGATTTTTGAAATGTTTTCCATTGACGGGTTTTTTGATGAAGTGTGTTTATGTGGATATGAATGCATATTAGAATGGTCATCCTGTTATCCTGAGACACTGATAAAGGCAGCTAAAGGGAGATAAAAGGCACAAACCAAAAGTTGGATCATAGAAGTACCATTTTCTGTCCAGTTTAATGTAGACTTTGGTCTGACTTGGAGAGAATTATGGGCATTTTATTTTCTGTCTCTGTTTCCCTCTCCTAATCAAACATTTCCTTTGTCAGCTGACCATTCAATCATGTTTCTTGGTGAAGCTACACAAATGAATTTGAATTGTATTTGAACAGATCTTTTGGGTTGAGTTCCTAATTTTGGGGGGTGAAAGTAAGACCATCCCTAAGTTATATGCAAACAGTTTCTATTTAGTATTAATATTACCCAATACTTAAAATTGCTTCCATTGGGTAAGGGGAAGAACTTCTACTTTGACAGGGTACATAAGAGCCACACAAACACACTTCATCTTAGGAAGCACTTAGAGAAAACGCCCAAGAAAGTCAGTGTTAGCAAAAGTGGTTGACTGCGATGCTTGAATCTTATAGATGCGAGTATACCAAGATGTCTGCTCACAAAACTCACTTGCTTTTAATGCTTAGGAATATGTATATTCCAGTATTCCTTGTATGAAATAATTAGTAATGTCAGACATTGTTGTAACACTGTACTAAGTAGAAGTCTAGGGTTAGCTTGAATGAACGTTAACTTTCTCTGTGAATTTTGACTGCTTACCATTGCTGGTACCTGGTAGCATTGATTTTCCCTCAAGAAGTACCTAGTAACCTTATGAAGGTAGGGAGGGTAGATGCTTTACTGCATTCCTTCAGTTGTATTATGTGTGTTCTGTTTTCTTATCAATTTAGAGCTCTTCTCTGGAAAGAAGAGAAAAAAAGCTGTTTTGTGCCTCTCCTTTTTTTGTATGTAAATGTGCAATTATACTGGATTTTCTCTTGTAAAAAACAAAACAAAAAAACCAACACTACAATTCTTTTACTTAAGCTCCTAAACTGCCATTTGCCTGATTCCAGCAATTAATTCTGAAGTGACTTATTGGGCTTCCAATAATTCTGTTGATTAGATATTGTCCCAAAAGAAAGAGCAAAATGGAAAATGCTGTACATGTTACCAAATGTAATTGCTGTAAGTAACATGAAATACAGCTCACCAAAACACTAAACTTTGCTCTTGAGCAATTATATAGTTTGATTGTCCTTTTAAAAAATAATTTTAAAAAATCTAGGTTTTATCATACTAAAATTTTATTTTATATATATGATAAACATTTGGTTTTTTAAACTTATTAAGGATTTCCTTTACTATTCTAAATGCAACTCTTGTTGAAACAATATTCAACATGAAATCTTATCTCCTTGCTTTGTTTTAGATTTAGTGCTATTTAATACCTGATGACTTTTATACGGTAAGCCAGGGTACATCCTGTGTACTGCACATACCTAGGTTTAAGTATTTTTATGCAGCTTCTTCATTGTGTCACATTTTGTTTTTATACCTGTAACAGAGCTCTGCTGGGGTTTTTTAGTCTTTTTTTATGACTAGTAATATTGTTTCGCCATTTCAGATATCAGTGTAGAAAACAAAATAGCTAACCGTAGCTCTGAAGTCTTTGTCCATGAGTGTTCTCTAATGGTCTAAAAAGTGGTTTTAGTCATGCCAGTGCCAAGGAGCTCTCCTCACACCTCCTTCGTGCCAATGTTCACCTCTTTTATGTGTTTTAAGGATGCAGGTTGTGGAAGTAGAGAGAAAAATGTGCTTCATGTGTGCATAAGTGTACATGCATTGTGCTTGCCTATGCTACACCAATGAAATATTCTAAAAGACTTACTGTTCACTCATAGTCTGAAGTTGGTATTTGTTAACTTTTAAATCTATATGTGGTCAGAGTGTAAGTAGTTGGCTTTTGTTGTTGTCCAAAAATGAAATAACTTAAAGCAGCATGGGATAATGGTGGTATTTTTTAACCTCATGTTAATTGTTTGAAGGAAGAAGTGAATGTAAGATTTTTGATAATCAGCATAAAGTTGCAGAAACTGGATCAGTGCGCTAGGAAACTGCACTGTGCAGCCAGCGGGCAGGACCACTACTGCTCTGAGGAGTCCGAGGCTGCCCGGGCTGGCTGCGGAGGGAGGGTGGATGGCCCTTCATTCCTGGAATGCCGAAGCAGCTGGAGGCAGGGAATCGGGTCTTTAATGTCTAATCAGGGCTAGAGATAGGAGTGAGGTGGGTTTTATTTTCACTGTTGTTTTAACAAGTTCTCACTCCATCTTAATTGTGAAAAGCGATCTGGCCTGAGCTCAGAATAGGCTCAGTTCTGAAATCATTGAAACTCGGAGATTTCTGCATATTCAAGTCAAGAACATATCTGAAAACTAACAGAATAAATAAAAAAGTAATTGAGGGACCGGGGCTGCTCCCAGCTCCTGCCTGCCATTTCTGTATAGTGTTTGGAAACATGCCTGAAATAATGTGTGGGACTGAGATGCTGAGTATGTAATCATGTACAGAACTCTCCATGGGACAAGCTGTTGGGCAGCTTTCCTGGTTCACAAAGTGGAGTTTCCTTTTTGAGTAGTTTCTTGCACGGTGTGTTCTAATCAGGGTCAAACCCAACGAACAGTTTGGAAGCAGCCCATCTAAACGGAATGTGGTCTCTGGACTGCCCAGGACTTGTTGCTTATCTTTCATTTCATTTCTAAATACAAAGCTCTTCCTTTAGCATTCACCTTTAAATTAAGGCACTGCCTGCCACATGCCGGGTCCCCTCACAGGATGAGAAAACAAGTTACCACGGAGTCCTCACAGCTTGGGAAGCTCACATTTGATGTACTTCTATGTGAGGTGCAGTGACATTGGAAAGTTGCTGCTGGGCAGGGCAGACTAGATTTGAATTACTTTTCACAAGGCTGATGTATCCATCTAGCCACCCCCAAATTGTCCAAGTTGGTGTAGACATGTAGTGACCAAATGGAATAATTTCCTTCGGCCTAGGGCCACCTAGAATTGGTCTCTGCTTATTTGTAAACAAAAAGTGGAACTTGCTCCCATTTTTAGATGGGCTAGGGAACAGATATAATCAGACAGCTTTGCAATGAATTCACCAATACTGAAAAGTTGAAAACTTAATACATTCTGAAATCTCACCAACTTTTACCTGGGGCGGGCTACTAGGAGAAAAGGGGGTTCTAGGGTAAGGGAGGGGAACGATAATGTTTACCACAGGTACGAAGTAGTCACTTTAACATTGAGACCTCTGCCTCATTGAATTCAGGTTTTTTAAGTACTTGAAACTCTTCAGATTCTCCTTATTTTACAGTTTCTTTTTAAATTTACAAAAGCATTGTTTTGTATACTGTTTCAAAAATAAATAGCCTAGTCTCTTATCCTCTTTAACCTGGAATAAAGGCGAAGTTCTGCGAATGGGAAAGAGTGTTCCCAGTAGCGATCTCAGATTTATTTTACACATTTGAGGAAGAGACTCCTGCATGAGATACCAGCAGCATTTTTATGAATATTTCCTATGTATGTTCTTTATTTTGTCAATCCTATCCTCAAGCACTTCTTTCCTTTTAATATGTGTCTGTGTAGGGAAAAAACAAAAAATTGCACTTAACGTTACACTCCTGAAATGCTGTGTGTAGCCTGTGTCTTTCAAAAACTATGTCCGTTTTTGTTTTTTTGTCAGTCCATTGCATAAGCGACAAGTTTGGGTGCTTGTGGCACATAGGTATGAAGGGGGAGGAGGAAAGAGAATGGTCCTTCAGTAGGCTGTAAAAGTCATTAACGTGTAAGTAAAAAGGGAAAATAGAATAGTTGCCAAAGTCATGTATTCAGTCCTTGGTTTTCTTACGTGACATTACTGCATCTGCTAATTAGTGAGAAAGCACCCTCAGCTTGTACTGCTCCCCTTCCCTGCCTGCCGACAGACAAGATATGTGCAAATGGCTCTAAGTATCTGTCAGATTACCTACAAGGTGTTTATAAGGTATTCTTGTCAGTATAGAAGTGGACTGGATAAAACATTTACTTTGTTGTCATTAATATTATTTTATCTCATTTGTCCTGTTAACATACCCTATGTTATGAAAATCATATTGCCACTAATAACCAAGATGCTAAATGATTATTACAACTGGCTAATAAGAATCATCTTTTTATATACAAGGGTGTGTGCATATTTGGAATTGATATGAAATTTATTTGTACCCATTTGAGTGATATTGCACAACAAATACCTACAGATTCCGTTTTCATTTCGTGTTCTTTATTATAATGATCTTTGTAGATTGGTTATTTCTGTACTTTATCTGTAATAAACTTTGTAGATCCTGTGAAATGTTATTTTGCCTAAATCACTTGAGACTTGAGTCTTTAATAACAAAGCATCAATATTCACTAAAGTCAATCTCTTTTGAGTTTCTGTGACTTGGCTAGCTCTTGACACTAGGGGATTAGTGTTAATTTTCCCTGGGGATGTTCCACTAGGGCATTACTGTATAATGACTTGATGTTGCCACATAGACTTCAAGATATATAATATTTTGAGGATTTTGTTGATTGGCTTATGTTTTATTGCATAGTGTGAAACTTGTAAAGCTTGGTTAACCTGTATATAGATAGTTTATTGTTGGCTAGTCATAGTGTATTTAGGATTGCCTGTAATATTTAAGCTTCTTACTGATGTGTGTGCTGGTAGGAACATAATTTTTGTATATTTACTGAAATATGTTACCTTTTTTATTTTACAAATACTTTGGAATTCAAATGTGTTTTCTGCTTCCGTGAGGATTAATTTGGAAAGGTTTTTAATGACATTCCACTGATTTCAGATTTTGCTTGAGATTGACTTCAATAAATTGTCCTGTATGTCCCAAATTAAATGTGGGCTTTTTCTTTGTCTGTAATCTCGGCTACAACTCACCGGGCAGTAAGACTAGATCACGGACTGTATCTCATCTCAGCCTTCAAAGCGCTGCTGTGCTGCTAAGAAATGTGGGTCTGAAAAGGCGAGTTTTTGTTTTGTGGTGTTCCACACTTCGAGGAGCGGGCCTCGCGCGCGCCGCTGCCGGCTCCGGCGTGGCGTCCCGGCCTGGCCAGGGGCGCGGAGGGCTGCGTGCGTCTGCCGGGCCCCAGGCGACCTGCCGCCGGCCGGACGCGGCCGCGGTCCCCGCCCCGCTCGCCTCGCGCCGCCCTCGGAGCCACGCCCCGCGCCGCCGCGCCCGGAAGCCGCCGGCCGCCGAGAGGTCCCGCGGGCGCCCGGCTCGGCCGGCCACGTCGCGGCGCGATGCGGCGGGCGGCGGCGCTGGCGGCCGAGGTGGGCCTGCGCGCCGCGCTCTTCGCCGCCTTCCTGTGAGCGCCGCGGGCGGCGGGCGGCGGGCGGCGGGCGGGGGCGGCCGGCGCGAGGGGACGGCGGCCGACGGCCCGCGCCCGTTGTTTCCGCCCCAGGGTCACGGAGCTGCTGCCTCCCTTCCAGAGGCTCATCCAGCCGGAGGAGATGTGGCTGTACCGGAACCCGCACGTGGAGGCCGAGTACCTCCCCAGCAGGCCGATGTTTGTGCGTGAGACCGCCCGCCTGCTGAGCTACGGAAGGACCTCGGCAGGGAGCTTCCTGCGCCCTTTGCTGACGTGCTAAGATTTTGCTTCCTGATGTTTAAATGTTTGAGACCTAGGTTTAGAGAGCAAGACGTCGGAGTCTGGCTCGGGAGCCGGACGTGCGGGCTGGCGCCGGCGCTGGCGCCCCCGCCGTCCGCAGGGGTGGGTAGCTCTGCCGTGCGCGCCCGTGCCTCCGCCCGCGGGGCCCTGTAACACTGGCATGGTTTCTGTCTGTCTCAACCTCTGACGTGTTCTGGTTCAGGTCATCGCGTTTCTCTCCCCACTGTCTCTGATCTTCCTGGCCAGATTTCTCAAGAAGGCAGACACCACGGACAGCAAAGAAGCCTGCCTGGGTAAGACCTAACCCCTCCGGCTGCTGGTGTCTCTTTCGAGCTGGAACTCAGGAAGTAGCTGCGGGGTTCGGGCACTGGAGCCTGTGTGGAGGCCACTGAGCTGTGCATTCCCAAAGTGTATCCCTCTGTACTCCCCCGTTACGCTGTGAGAACTTGGTTTAAGCTATGCCTAAATGCCCTGGATTATTTGTGCCTCAGAAATGTCTTTGGCCTCGCACTGACGTTCTCCCTGCACCACAGAGAAATCGCCGAGAGCCGTCATTACTTTTGTGCTCACAGCTGACTGGACTCTGCCTATCTCGGAAACGGAACAGCTGCTGTCTTAACGAGGCCTTGACCATGCCTGTCTTCCTCGGCCGATTCTACTAACAGTAGTTTCTTTGCTTTGCAGCTGCCAGCCTTGCCCTGGCTCTGAACGGTGTGTTTACCAACACAATAAAACTGATAGTAGGGAGGTAAGTGGCAGGAGCCAGCCCGTGCTTGCCTCAGCCCAACCCCATCAGGAGAGATGCAGTGGGACTGTCACACATCCTTCTCACCCTTTTCTCCTTTACTCTCACTCTAGGCTTGCTTTTCTCATTCAACACTTACTCCCTTCCTTGTACCTACAGGTGACACTTGGGCTCTTTTCCGCCCTGAACTGCATTTCCCATCAACAACCACAGCAGAGTCAGTGTCCTGTACAACTGCAGTCCTCAAACCCCCCGGGATGTTGGGGAACAGGACTTGCATCACCCCCTGAGCTCTGCACCCTCCACACACACACCCCCTACCTTGGAAAAACTGTCTTCCATGAAACCGGTCCCTGGTGCCAAAAGGTTGGGGACTGCTGCTCTAGAACACCTCCTGAAGTTGTAGTGTAATTTACTGTTTGCCCTAAAAAGTAATCGTGTGCTAGAGTGGGTGGTTTCTCTCTAATTTAGATGTTGATCTTGGAAGTAAGGCTTTTCTCTTAGTGTGGTCACTATCCTAATCCAGTCACATATTTTGTCTGAGACACTAGTTGACCAACAGTTACCAGGATTATTGGTGTCTGCTACAACTGAGAAATGATTTCTGGAGTTATAAATGATCTGTGTTCAAACCATGCTTATTTCTTCCAGGCCACGCCCAGATTTCTTCTACCGCTGCTTCCCTGACGGGCTAGCTCATTCCGACTTCACCTGCACAGGAGATAAGGACGTGGTGAATGAAGGCAGAAAGAGCTTCCCTAGTGGACATTCTTCCTGTATGAATATCATATACACTCCACTTCTATGCTTACTGTTTTTGCATCACTGAATTTAACCTAGGAAGCTTGTAGGGATGGGAACATCTGACTATTCTTGTTTCTTGAAATTGGAAAACCCCCTTCTTTAATAACCCTACAATTTCACAAGCCTGAGCCTTAACTATTGAGAAAATATTAAGGGTGGAGAAGTAGTTTACCTTCATGAGATTTGCATTATTTGCCTAGATCCTGCAATCTTGTACTGGTAATAAAAATACTAACCTTATTGAAGAGTTACTATGTATCAGGTGCTTTAAAGCATTTTCTTACTTCATTTATATCTTAGTATAGCTCAGTGAGGTGGAAACTATTATTTTTATGGTTCCCATTTATAGATGAGGTAACTAAAGCATCTAGAAGTCCTATAACTAGTATTCCGAAAACTACTTTCAGATAAAATATTGTCAACTTTGGGAAATAAAGTCCATTTTTCCTCTTGTTTCCTTTTCCCTCACAATCAATGATTTATGCCAGAAGTATACAAAAAGGAGATAAAATATGCTCATGCTCCTTGGCAGCCTATTTAGATAAGTGAAGTGGCTTTCCTTTAAAAGACATACACTAGTTATACATTTTTTCCATTCCAGTTGCATTTGCTGGTCTGGCCTTTGCTTCCTTCTACGTGGCAGGGAAGTTACATTGCTTTACACCACAAGGCCGTGGGAAGTCTTGGAGGTTTTGTGCCTTTCTGTCACCTCTACTTCTTGCAGCTGTGATTGCGCTGTCCCGCACCTGTGACTACAGGCATCACTGGCAAGGTAAGCAAAGTAATCACGACATAGAAGCTTCCATATTTCACTCATTATTTTATCCCTAGCACCCAGCGCAGAGGAAATGCTTCCTAAATATCTGTTGAATGAACAAATAAATGAGTATGGATGGTCTAGGTTCTATACTAAGAGTATGCATTTAAAGCTATATGGAAGACAAAAATTAACCTTTTAGAGATTACCAAGAGGAATGTCCTAATTTTTCCATCATTTGAGGCATCATAAAAATTCAAATTAAACTGCATCTATAAGAAATTAAAACCTCAAAGCTCAATTTACTCTCAAAATAAAAATCAAGTTCTTTGTCATAAGACTTTTTTGTTCAAACCCAGAACTCAAATTCAAGAAAACATTATAATTAAACCAAAGAAATTTAAGGATATCTTCAATGAAAAGCCACGAGTCCAAAAACAGTTGGCAGTGTTGTCTGGAGATCCTCAGGAGGCCTATTTTAAAGAATAAACTAATTTTTGTGAAGAGAGGCAATTCCTGAAGAGAGGAGTTTATTCCTTCTTCTTGGACTCTTGAAATGGTGAAAACAGATAGATGAACAGCATCAAGTGAACTTTTATTATTCTTCTGAATTAAAAAAATTCTAATTTAATTTATACTTATCTACAGATGTGTTTTGATTTGGTGTTTAGAGAGGAATCTGACAATGATAATCCTGTAACTGTATGATCAAATTGAGAAAGCCTAAAGTAACCATAAATCTGAAATTTAGGTTTTTTTAGCTGTAACAAGTAATGTGGAGGGCCACGTGTTTTACACTATGTGGTATCTAATATGATCTAGGAGCCCAATATGATTAAGAGAAGACCCCATTTCGTCTCTCTGCAGATGTACTGGTTGGATCCCTGATTGGAATGACGTTTGCCTATGTCTGCTACAGGCAGTATTACCCTCCTCTGACTGACGCAGAATGCCACAGACCACTTCAGGACAAACCTGCACTTCCCACTGCACAGAAGCAGCCTGGTGATTCTTGTTGTTTTGATATTTAACAACTGAATCTACCTCAGTGGAGAATAGGTGAATCAGCCCTCTTAACTGGAACATGCACAAGACAAGGAATTCTGGCCTTTTTACCCCTTCCAAGGAACAAGTGAAGACATAGCCACACCGTGTTCGGCCTCCACATGAGTGTGCAGGGTTCGCCCTGCTCCCACAGATCTACCCTGAGGAGTCAGGTTCTTTCCTCTGCCATGTCCCACACGTTCTGGTGAAGGGATTTCCAGTCATCCTCTAACAGCTTAGGAATCTGGTCCATCAGAGTGGTATCCCAAGAGCTACCGCACTTTTACACTTAATTTAAATGCCATTCTTGGAAGGCTCTTGTCACAAAGAAGCCTTTACATAACCCCATTTTATCCTACAAGCTAGAGTTATCAAAACTTAATTTCCATTTTCCATAGCTCAAAATCTTAAAATCTTATAGGGCATGACCAACTAAGTTACTTTTCATTTGGTTTACTTTGGTGACAATTCCCTCAAGCCTTAAATAGGAAAATGTCCAATTTGAGGTAATTTATCACTGTTATACGTATCTGAGTCCAGCCACCTGGTACTGCTGTCCATTTGGGGCACTGTGGACATAAACAATAAAGAAGAAAATGGTCATCCCCAACAAATGATTGTTTCTACCTCCTTTGTCCTTACCTGTGCTCCAAGCTTCTTTCCTTCCATTCCTGACTGAAAATCTACCCCAAATGAATCAGCTGTGCCAAATGACAGGCAGGAAAGAAAACTTACAGATACCATTATCTGAAGGACAACTGAATCTTTTTCTGTCCCTTCTTCACAACGGGATATAAAGAACAATTACAGATGTCATCAGAACTGACGCTATAGGACCTAGAGCTAGCTACCTTTCTCTCTACGGTGATTATACTTTAAATATGACCTTGTTTTATGTATATCTTCCTATGACATATTTTCAATGCATCTTTTTCCTTCAGTAAGCCTGATACTCAAATAAAATAGTGAATGTGTGCTTTCTTTTGTATTTAAAGTACCATTCAGGCCGGGCACGGTGGCTCACGCCTGTAATCCTAGCACTCTGGGAGGCCGAGGCGGGTGGATAGCTCAAGGTCAGGAGTTCGAAACCAGCCTGACCAAGAGCGAGACCCCGTCTCTAAAAATACAAAGAAATTAATTGGCCAACTAAAAAT
>CAUYPO010007472.1:0-13545 GCA_963574435.1 Cheirogaleus major | reverse complement strand
AAAAATTAGCCGGACACGGTGGCGCATGCCTGTAGTCCCAGCTACTCAGGAGGCTGAGGCAGAAGGATCACTTGAGCCCAGGAGTTTGAGGTTGCTGTGAGCTAGGCTGATGCCACGGCACTCTAGCCTGGGCAACAGAGTGAGACTCTGTCTCAAAAAAAAAAAAAGCCAGAATTAAAAGCTGATGTACAGTGAATGTTCTAAACTGTGCAGGTGACTAACAGCCAGGTGTTCCCCCACAACCCCAAACTGAGTCCTGTGCCACATTCCAGCCCCAGGTTTGCTCTACTCTCAAAGGAAACATATCACCACGAAAACAGCCAAGACTTACATGGTGTCAGCTCTCATTTCTTCTCAAGTTTTTGTCCCATGGATGTGAATCACTAAGAACACATGCATTTCCCAAGTTTTAGGAGATAAACAAGGCAAACAAACAAACAAACAAAACACATCTTAGGCGTTTGCTTCCATTCTTATTTAAGCTTCATGGGAAACAAACACAGGAGGCCAAAGCAGAAATAAGTACTGCTTCAGTAACAATGAGTCCATTTGGCTGAGTAAACAAAATATGTTACCTTCCTAACCTTCTTTTTTCCCTATTTACCTACAAATCTGAGGGTTTTAATCTGCACAGGTCCCTTGGCAAGAAGGTCAGAAGTCATTGTCACTTTCATCCAGGGGTTCAGGTTTCCGGACCCTTCGACTGGGCTTAGCTGGTGAGAGCACAATGCTCTCATCTTCTAAATCATCATCGTCTTCCTCATCATCTTCCATGTCAATTTCACTGTCCTCTGAGTCATCCTATAGGAAAAAGACAGTAAGTGCAACTGGGGGCCCCACCTCATCATTGACGTCTTGTCACAGAGACCCTGCCTCATTTTTTACTAGCAGCTCGAAAGGGAAGAGCACAGAACCTTGCAGCACCCCTCACCCCTGGCCGAGAAACAGTCAGGCTGTTGGGGGCTGGGGGCATTAGAATGGGACCACCATCTGTGTACTGCTGGCTGGAGCTTATCATCCAACCAGGATTCTCCAAACACCAACGTGTATCCGGTTTGGTGATGCAGGGCTGGCTTTCCCAGGGACATCTCAGGAGCACCCTGGATGTGCACTGAGAGTCACCAGATGCTGGGGGCCCAGAGACCCAAAACTGGATGGCAAGGAGGGCAGGGGCTTGGAGAGAAGGGAAAGAGGCCTATTTGGCTTTTTCTAGACTGGGGATGGAACGCAACACAGGCGATGGGTGTGAGGAGCAAAGTGAAAGACTCACCCTCTCCCACATCGTCTAGATCTATGGTGACCAACTCTTCCAGCTTTAAAACTGCAAGTCCTGTGTTCCACACAAGCCTTGATGGTTGGTCATTCTATCTAGATCATTCCCACCAGTGCACATATATGCTATAATTTCCTTCTTCTTGGAAAAGCAAAAACAAAACTTAATCCCACCTTCCTCTCCAGCTACTCTGCCCTCTGTTTCCCTCACAGCAAAACTCCTGGACGGGCTGCTTAACTCACAGTCCCCTCCTGAACCCCTCATTGCCTCTAAGCAGTTAGTATATCTGAACTCAGCTCTCCCTCATCAGCCCCCAAACTGCTCTTGTCAAGGCTGAAACAGTCAACGGATTCATATTCAACAGGTAATTCTCAGTCCTCATCTTGCTTGGCCTAGGTGTGACATCACCCCTTCCTTCCTTGAAATCCATCTTCTCTGTCCCCAGGGCCCTTCCTGCAGTCTAGGTGCCCCCTCACTGCTCGGTCTCCTTGGCCTGACCCTCTCCTCCCCCGACCCCTGCAGTGCAGGGGCTTCTCTCTTCTCTTTCTTCTGTCTCTCCCTAAGCAATCACAACTACCCTTGTGGCTTAAATACCATCTAAATAGGGTTGACTCTCAAAATTTGATCTCCAGCCCAGACCTGTCCCTTGAACTCCAGCCTTGAATTCTAATCGGCTACTCAACAGTGGCATGTGGGTGTCTACCCAGCAACTCACACTCAGAATGTGCAAAGCCAAATTCTTGATCTGCCCTTAAGCCCCTTCCTCAAGTTGGCCCCAGCTCAGGAAATGAAAACTCTGCTTTCAGTTGATTGACCACAATCGAAGCATCCTTCATTTCTTTCCCTAACACCTGATGTCCAACCAGTTAACAAAACCTGATGGTTCTGACCCTAGAAACATATCCAGAATCTGACCACTTCCCAACCCCTCTGCTGCCACGTCTTAGGCTAAGCCACTATCACCTGTGACCTACACAACAATTACCTCCTAACTGGTTTCTCCCAAAGGTGGGTCAGCTTTTGGCTATTCTGGGGTCATAATTCTCCAGTGCCTTCCTGCCACACTAGAGGGAACATGGAGTCATCACATCCTGCAAACCCCTTTCTCCTCCTGCACCCAGTTCACTCCACTTCAGCCCTGTGGCTCCCTCCTTTCACTCAGGCCTCTGCCCAAACACCCCCAGATCAGAGGTCTCCCAGCCACGCCAAAGACATCACTCCCTGTCCTGTCCCCTGCACCTGCTTATTTCTTGTCTAACACTCACTCCCTGACATGGGTGCTACGCCGCTACTGTCCAAATCTGTGTGAGCAGGGCCTCTGTTTCTACTCCCTGCTGTGTTCCCCACCATCCATAACAGTCCCTGACACGTGACAGGTACTGGATAGATACATGCTGAGTGACTGAGCAAACACATGAAGGACGAATCCTGTGCCTGGGAGGATGCATGGACACGGCCTGCTTGACATAAACAGCAACAACAAGGCACAGAGATCTAAGCTGCAACTCAATGTTCATTCCGAGAAGCTTGAAAGCAAAGCCTAAGGGACGAGGCGGGATGGTGCTTTCCAAGCCCCACCAGCTCCCAAGCTAGACTCTATTTCCATCTTAGATGGATAAGATGGATGGATAGAAGCTATTTAAGCATCCATGCTCTACCTTGTTAAAAAAAAATATTTTTGAGGTGGTCTCTCTGGTTCTTTACAGACCATCTCCTATGAATTCAAGGCCTAATCTTCTCCATGCACCCTGCTCAGCAACCCGAGTGACGGCTCCCTCCTGTGAATGTCTGTAACAGTGTACACTGTGGGCAAGCAAATCTTTGCACAAGAACATAAGGCCGTTTCTGTCTCTGTGCGGCCACTACTGCCATGCCTCCAGCATCCACCTGCTGCAGATGTGACAGGTCTCAGCCTCGCTCCCCTGCACCATGTGGGCTGAGCAGCACACAGGACTGCAACAAAGAATGAAGTCCGAGTGACAGACAGTGCAGTCCTGACGACTTGATGCTTCCAAGGACCCCTGGTCTGCCCTCTGGTTAAGTCCTCTAGTCAGTTATCCACTCAATAAAGCTCAGGGCGCCAGCAGCCTGATGGCTCGCCCTCTTGCCCAGCCTCCCTGACACCTGGTCTGGGGAGAGTGCTGTTTCCATGTTCTTTCCCCAGAAGGGAGCAGAAGAGAGGCCTGGTCCTGACCCACAGCGGGCAGCATTATCCCTTCATTTCTAGTTTACAGTGCCTGATAACCCCCCAACCACAGCTTTTCTCATCTCTTGGGTCAGTCAGTGCTCTTGCCTCTTCTTAGCATGGGATCTTCGGTTGATTCCATCCCACACTGTAATCCACTTTGAGTGGCTTCCTGCCAAGAAGAGAGGAAGCATCACCCTGGGGAAAGGCCCTCTGCTGGCCCTGAGCAGGCTGACACACACCAACAAGCAGACGAGGCAAAAAAGAAACCAACCTGCTTCTTGGAGCTGGAAGTCTTGCATTTACCTAAGAGAGCTGGTGCTGCTTCCATCTTTGGAAAGCAAGAATGGAAAGAACAGTGAGAAGGCAAAAAAAGTAGAACAAGCACATTCATTTGAAAAGAAATGAGCCATCAACAAGCAAAGAAAAGAAGAAAGAGTCCAGCACCTTAGGAGGCCAAACTCTGCCATAAATCAAGCAATGGGCTGGGCTGAGAACAGACAGTGCCCTGGCTGCTGGCAGCAACTCAGTTGGTCTAGTCTATGAGGATGGCCCGAGAGCAGAAAGCACAGAATTGCTACAGGGAGTTGGTCGGGACTCACATCATCATCGGAATCTCCACCTTGCATTGTGCCCATGACTCGTTTGCCGGGTCTCCCTGAGAACAAAAGCATAAAGAAATCATAAAAACTTTGGAAAATAAGGCAGGAAATAGCATTCAAGATTTGCTTTCCCTCAGAAAATTGGGAAGAAGAATCACACCAAAATATTTATTAGGTAGCATCCAACTAATCAGAACTGTCAACAAACAGTAATGGATTTTCTGCATTTCCACTTGAGAAAAAGAAACAGACAATAAAATATAAGTGCAAATCATGAATTAAGAAAATAAACATGCACCTTGTAATTGTTTTAAAGAATAATCATTGAACTCCATTACTAGTTGATATGCAGTGCAACTGGTATGCTATTTGTTGAAAAAGAAATATATTCTCCCTTGTATTTGGATATCTGAGCTTCAGAGAGAAAAAATTGAAAGAACATGTTAAGTACAATATTTAGTTCATGTTTCAAACACCATCATTATCTAAAGGATTCTCTATTCCTCCTTTTCAAGTCAAAAATGACTGGATGTGATTTCTGCAAAAACCCAACTGTCCTTTACCAGGGGCACAGAGAACTAGACTGAGAAAGGAGTGACCTTGACTGCAGGCCCCGGCTTTGGGAGAAAGGCAGCACAGATAGAAGCTAGCTCAGGACAGACCTGGAGACAGATGACTGGGCACTATTTACAGAATCTTGCCCTTAGTCAGACAAAATGCAAAATCTTGTGTTTGAAGTCCTTATTTATAGTTTTTGGAAAAGGACTGTGTGATTTTACTCTGTAGGCTAAGTGCTCAGCAGAATTTAGGAGAACCAGTGCTTTTACTAGGTTACAGTGAGCCAATCGCACACCTTTTTATCGCCCTGGCTCCTGTCCAGCAAATGGGAATCATAATTGATAAGCTCTGTCATGAAGCTTTTAAAAAGTAAAAGAAAAAGGAAACCAGAGCATCTAATTATCCTATGAAAAAAGTAAAATGTCGTAAATAAAGACTGCTGAGCCTAGAACGAGTGAAAGCAGTTAATAACAAAAGCTAATGTAAATGATGAAAGAAAGATGATTTTACCCCTTAAATTTTTATATATGATAAAAATGCAACTGTCCTCCAAACATTAACAGATGGTAGGTAAGAAATGTTTTTAAAGGCAAATATAGGGCAATCTAGTAGTATCTACCAAAATACAAATGTACAGAACCTTTGACTAAAGAATTCCACTTTTAATGACGAAACCTAAAGAAACACTTGCAGATATGCAGAGAGATGTATATAAGAGGGAAAGAGTGGAAATCAATATCCACGTGAGAATGCCCAAGTAAATTATGGGTACGGTCATTCTGTGGAATATGATATAGCCATTACAAAGAATGAAGCAGAACTACATTTCACTGACATGAGAAGAGTTCCACTATAAGTAATTTTAAAAAACAAAAGCAAGTTGCAGAACCATATGTACAGTCTGGTTCCATTTAGGTTAAAATATTTTTAGGTAATCTTTGTATCTATGTGTGATTGTATGTGTGTAGATATATTTGTGTGTGCATGTGCATGCATATGTGTATGTATGTATGTGTGTGTGTATATATATATATATATATATACAGAAAGGCAATTTGTAAAGACACCCCTCTCCCCCAGCCACTAGCCGTGACTGCTCTAGGGTGGAAGTGGGACATGAGGAAGACCCCAGGGAGCATTCACGTTTGCTCCACAAATTTTGTTGTTTGAATTTTTTTTTTTTAATGGATGGGGTCTCACCATGTTGTCCAGGCTGGAGTGCAGTAGCTATTCACAAGTGTGATTATAACACACTATAGCCTGAACTCCTGGGCTCAAGTGATCCTCCTGCCTCAGCCTCTCAAGTATCTGGGACTGAAGGTGAGCCACTGCACTTGGCCTTGTTGCTTGAATCTTTTGCAATGAGAAATAAATTAGAAAAATATATTTTTTAAGGCAGAGATGCTCACAAAAGTCCCTTCTTTGTGCATTAATTCTTGGGCATAAGGGATATAATTGCACTGAGATCAGTGTAGGACCCAAAAAGGGTTAGATTATGATATTAGCTCAATGGCAGAGGCAATGTGTTCCCATGGCCTCTGTGAGAAGCACCAAGCCACAAGTATGAATCAGCTAGTCTCAGGACCACAGGTGAGAGTATTAGCAGCAAAGATGACCACTGAGCAGTTTAAGGGCCAAATCCTGATAAATAACAGGGCACGATAAACCTGCAGGAAGAAGTGCTCCCAAGGGTCATTCACAAAGTGCCTGTGACCCTTAATACTAAGCAGCCCTGACCCAGTTCTGGCCATGCTGTTCTGTGAGCAGGGCACAGGAGGAGGGTGAATGAAAGAAGCCGTGGTACCTTGCATGAGTACTTCCATGGCTGTCCGTGGCTTGGACAGCCGCCTCTCTTCCAATTCACTGTCGGATTCATCATCCTCCTGGATGTCTATGTCTGAGCCATCGTTACCTGGCAGGAACACAAGTAGACAAACAAAAGAGTGGCTCTGTCATCATAACTAAAACAGCTTCTGTCCAGTAAGGCTTGCCCACAAAAGTCATTTACACATAGGCTTTCTTTTGATGCATTAGGTTTTATGAGACTCTGGATTTGCCTGTAGATACTTAGTGAAGAGTTAATGCAGACAATGATAAGCTGTGTTTTTTTTAAAAATCAATTTTCCAAAGCAAGAAAAAAGTCGGTCAAATGTATTAGTTACAGGCCGGGCGCGGTGGCTCACGCCTGTAATCCTAGCACTCTGGGAGGCCGAGACGGGTGGATTGCTCAAGGTCAGGAGTTCAAAACCAGCCTGAGCGAGACTCCGTCTCTACTAAAAATAGAAAGAAATTAATTGGCCGACTAAAAACATATAGAAAAAATTAGCCGGGCATGGTGGCGCATGCTTGTAGTCCCAGCTACTCGGGAGGCTGAGGAAGAAGGATCGCTTGAGCCCAGGAGTTTGAGGTTGCTGTGAGCTAGGCTGACACCACGGCACTCTAGCCTGGGCAATAGAGTGAGACTGTGTCTCGAAAAAAAAAAAAAAAAGTATTAGTTATAAACACTATCATAGTCTGCAAACATTTTTTAAATTAACTAGCTAGCTGTCAAGGTAGCTGGATGTGTTGGTTAGTTTGGGGAAAAAAACATTCTTTGTTCAATGTTAGGCTGTGTTACCAGAACTCAAGCTCCTAGATCATAACAAAGATGAGGAGGTGGAGCCTACTAAAAAGGTAATAAAACAAGACCATAACAAAACAGGACTGGAGGCAAGAAGGCCAGGCTAGGAATGGCATGAGTGGGGCTGTCCCGAGAGAGATGATGATGTTAGTGACCAGCAATGAAAATTGGTGCACATGATACTGTCCACTGGGGAAAATTCCATCATAAAGATATATACTTTAAAAGGTTGTTTTCAGGACAACAGCTCTTTAAATCAATTTTTCTTTTCTTTCTTTTCTTTTTTCTTTTTTGGAGACAAGGTTTTGCTCTGTCACACAGGCTGGAGTGCAGTGGCATGACCATAGCTCACTGCAGCCTCAAACTCCTGGGCTCAAATCCTCCTGCCTCAGCCTCCCAAAGTGCTGGGATTACAGGCGTGAGCCACCACACCCAGCCTATATAAATTTCTTAAATACTTTTTTTGAGTCTTGTGCCTGTAGGTGGAATATTCCCTAAAGGGAACTTACAGAAGGAGAGTTTCCAAAGTGTAGGGGGCTAGGGGGACTTTCACTGCCTGGCATCTGACATATCTGCACCCAGGGAGCCAGGCAGGTTTTGGGGCAATGGAGGAGTCTGCAGTTCCTATTCTGATTACTGACTCAGAAGTTAGTTTGGAAGTATAGTAATCGCTAGTCTACCAAGGCCAGGCGTGGTGGCTTATGCCTTCATATCCCAGTACTTTGGGAGGCTAAGATAGGAGGATTGCATGAGCCCAGGAGTTGAAGGTTACGGCGAGTATTATTGTGCCACTGTACTCCAGCCTGGGTGACAAAGCAAGGGCCTATCTCTGGAGAAACTTTGCTTTGCCCCTGCTATAAAAGGGATGGAATGGTAGCTAACTCTAGCTGGGTGCTGAGGGAGGGTTTGGTTTCTGCTCTCGTTAGCCCTGGAGAGAAGAGTTGTGCTCTATAGTACATAAGGGGCAAACCTGGGAGAGGGGCAAAGCTGGAGAGGCCATAATAGCATCCTTCAAGGGGTTCAACACAATTAATTTGAAAACCACTATTTCCAAAAGTCTTCACAGATAATATGATTAAGTATTAACATAAATTAATAACTAAAAAATGAAATCACTATTCAGCTTAGTTCACTTTTTTACTTCATCCAGGATAATTATGACATTAAATCCTTACCCCATGCAATGCAAATCAAATGATACAATGAATTTTAAAATTAAATACATGGGCCAGGTGTGGTGGCTCACGCCTGAAATCCTAGCACTTTGGGACGCCAAGGCAGGAGGATTGCTTGAGCTCAGGAGTTCTCTACTATAAATAGAAAGAAATTAGCCAAACAACTAAAAATAGAAAAAATTAGCTGGGCGTGGTGGCACATGCCTGTAGTCTCAGCTACTTGGGAGGCTGAGCAGGAGTATCGCTTGAGCCCAGGAGTTTGAGGTTGCTGTGAGCTAGGCTGATGCCATGGCACTTTAGCCCAGGCAACAGAGTGAGACTCTGTCTCAAAAAATAATAATAATGATAAAAATAAAATGAAATACATGTCTCTCAGGCTCAGTAAGATTTTTTTCTGACAGCTCAAACCAATACAGACTAAGAACTGAGCAGGTAAGCTAAAGTTAATGGCTATGGTATGAATGTGTCTCCCCAAAAATGTGCTGGAAATGTAATCCCCAGTACAACAGTATTGGGATGTGGGGCCTAATGGGAGGCCTTAGGTCATAAGGGTGGAGCCCTCACAAATAAATTGATGCTGATTATAAAAGGGCCTGAGGCTGCAAGTTCCATCTTTTGCCCTCTCTCACCCTCTCTTTGCCCTCTGCCATGGGATGGCACAGCAAGAAGGCCCTTGCTAGATGGCAGCCCCTTGATCTTAGACTTGCCAGCCTCCAGAACCATGACCCAATAAGTTTCTGTTTATAATGATAATAATCTAATATTAACATTATATAATACACGCATATTGTATGTATGTGTATATATATACACAGTCAGCCCTCTCTGTATTTGTGGATTCTACATCCATGGATTCAGCCAACCACGGATCAAAAATATTCAGAAAACAAAAAAATTCCACAAAGTTCCAAAAAGCGAAACTAGAATTTGCCACATGCAAAGTACTATGTTGAATCCACGTGAATGAAGCGATGTGTAGGCACTGTGTTAGGTATTTTATGTAATCTAGAGATGATTTAAAGTATATGGGAAGGGGGAGCAAAAATAATAAAGTATATGGAAAGATATGCATAGATATATGCAAATACTATGCCATTTTATACAAAGGACTTGAACATCCAAGGATTTTGGTATCTGCAGGGGGTCCCGGTACCAATCCCCTCCAGATACTGAGGGACAACACTATATATATGATATACATGTAAAATATATAATTACCCAGTATCAGGTATTGTTATAGCAGCACAAAACGGACTAAGACATCAATGCATGCTGATACCAAGTTGTCAGTGACATATTAAAATTAAGTATGGCTGGCCGGACGCAGTGGGTCACGCCTATAATCCTAACACTCTGGGAAGCCAAGGCAGGAGGACTGCTTAAGCTCAGGAGTTTGAGACCAGCCTGAGCAAGAAGAGCAAGACCCTGTTTTTACTAAAAATAGAAAAAATTAGCCAGGCATTGTGGTATGCGCCTGCAGTCCCAGCTACTTGGGAGGCTGAGGCAGGAGGATCTCCTGCGCCCAGGGGTTTGAGGCTGCTGTGAAATAGGCAGATGCTGCAGTACACTAGCTTGGGTAAAACAGAGCGAGACTCTGTCTCAAAAAAAAAAAAAAAAAAAACAAAGAAGAGAAGAAGAAAAGAATATAAAATTTTTTTAAAAATATGTAAAATTTTCAAGGCTAAAAATGCTAGTCCAGAATAGACACTGTCTACAAAGTACAGCCTTACTTCCACTCTTGAGCAGCCGCTTTTCTTCTTCCTTTAGCTTGTTCTGCATCAGACGGAGAGTATTTTCAGCTTCCTGTGGGAAAGTAAAAACAAGATTCAGAAGAGATGATCCTTTTGTGGACCATTTCTACTCTTCACCACTGTGTAAGTGCTACTATGTTTGTGATACAGAACAAGAAAAGATCCAACATCAAGGAAGGGGACGAGAACTAACACTGCTTAACATCTTAAGGACCAGTCACGAGTTTTCTCTTGTTTCGCGCGTCATCTGTTAAGGACCACTCACAAGTTTTCTTGTTTTTCACTGTAGTTATAATGATTTAAATAACGTGCAGTTTGCCCAAAAATGTGCGGTCCCTGGCATATGTCTTAGAGATTTCTATGCGATACGAAAGGTGTTAAGCAGCTCTAGGGTCCCGAAACTTAGCACCCTTTCTCTTTGAGGTCACCAGCAGCTCTGTGACACTTCTCTGCCTCTGAGGAGATCCAAATGACACAGTTAAATGCCCATTGTGTGTGCCTGTGACAGCTGTGGACAAAGAACAGATGCACCTAACATTGGAACAGGGACAGAACTCTTGCTCTCAAAAGAGGAAAGCATGGATTTTATAATTTTTTTGCCCTGCACTGCCTTCAAATTCCAGTCTTGAAAGATGCCAAATGGTGTGGGGCAGGTCAATGAGAAGAGAAAGAAAGAAATACTAGTCTTAATTCCTGGGCCTGGGCTGGAAGGAGGTTAACACTTATAAAATGCGGCCCTGGTTATTGTCAAGAGGGAGAATGGGAGAGGAAAGCTGATTTCCTCTCCCATTGTGTTGTTGTTCTAAACATTAAGAAGAAATCACTGTGTTTCAGGCATGGGATATTTCAAGGGAACAGGTATTAAGGACAGAGAGTAGGAGTGAGTGAGAGGAAAAGGAGGAGAAATACCTACTGAAGGCAGGCTAGGAAAGGCACATCTTCCGCAGTAACTTGGGCACCTATGCACCATCCTGAGCCATATTCTTTGCTATGTTCTCTGAACCCAGGGTGGCCCCAGATGATACAACAAAATGGTCAAAGTTTCTTTTCACTGGCCCTTTACTGTCCTTCCCAGGTACCCAATGTTTAAAATGTTCTCAACTCCAGGCTCTTCCTGTTGCTCTCAAAATGTGCCTGTCCTGTGCCCTGTTTCTCCATGGCCTGCCTCTCTGCCACAGAGTAATGCTAGTGACAAGTTACTCTTAAGATGACGTGTGCCTATACGAATGCATTGGTTACTCCCAGTCAGCCCTCCTGGACAACAAAACAGCCCTGCCTTATTCGAACACCCAGGTTTGTAAGAAGGCCAGCACAACCTCAATACCAAAAGCTGTCAAGAACAGTGTGAGAAAGGGAGACTGCAGACCAATTTCGTCATGAACACGGATTCTAAATGACCATTCTTGGGTTAAGCAGAAATATCCCAAGAGACAAGGGCAATTCAAAAAGTGATTGTAACTTGGTCCAATTTCCTTTGTTCTGAATTCCACATTTGTGAACTCACGCTAGAATCTCAAATTCTCTTCCCTAAACAGCTTTACCTACTGGGATGACAGGAACCACAGAACAGCTGATCAGGTTCTGGGTTACACATGTTTCCCACGATCAGTAAACTACCACACGTCTTCACAGAGCAGTCTCCAATGAGCTAGTTTATGATTCAATCAACTAAGGCTTGAAAATCTTTACATGAACTGACCAAGCAAGTTTTTAGATCTGTACTCAAGACCATTTACATAATTTGTGGGGATCAATGCAAAATAAAATGCACTTTAAAATGATTACAAATTTCAGGACAGTAACAGCAGAGCATGGAAGTAAGCACGGGTCATATGTCACCCTGTCTGTACTCCTAATTGACTAAATCCTGATGGAAACATAACATCAAAGAGTTGAGGCTGGGCACTGTGGCTCACACCTGTAATCCCAGTGCTTTGGGAAGCTTAGGCAGGAGGATCATTCAAACCTAGAAGTTTGAGACCAGCCTGGGCAATATAGCAAGACCCCATTTCCACAAAAAAATAAGAGAAATTAGCCAGGCATGGTGGCATATGTCTATAGTCTCAGATATTTAGGAGGCTGGGGCAGGAGGATCTCTTGAGCCCAGGAGTTTGAGGTTGCAGTGAGCTATGATGACACCACTGCACTCTAGCTTGGACAACAGAGTAAGACTCTGTACCCCCGAAAAAATAAAAAAATTTGATAACTCTGGAGTTCAGTCTACATTGCCAGCATTTACATTTCTATGCAAATTACACGAGCAATCTTCTGACTGACCAGAGAGAAAATACATTTACTGGTATTTTTTTCAGGATATTTATAAACTGAAGGAATGGTCTGCACAGAACAGGCTAAGCACTCACCTCAAACCTCTCCTGCTCCATCCTGTGATGGTCCTCAAGTTGTTGTTCCAGGTAAGTCAAATTTCGAAATTTTTCTAGATAAATGTCATATTGCTTCTGTAATTCTTCTTCAATCTTCTCATACTCATCCATAAAGGCTGGCCTAAGACAAGCAAATGAAATAAAAAGTGAAAGGTTAAACACACAGTGTTTTGAAATTCATATTCAGAGCTCCAGACTCCATCATGGCTTTCTTTGGAAACCTTTAATTAGACAATTCCTCATTCTTATAACTGCTTAACACTAATTGCCCTTTTCTCCTCCTGCCCACCAAGACGAACATACTTCTTTTAAATCATAAATAAGATGTACTCTTTGTAAAAACTTGAAATAATCCTAAAAGTATGAACAATGATGTAAAACTTACTCATAATTCCATCACTAGATATAAGCACTTAATATATGACATACATCCTTCCAGACTTTTCTATGCATAGGTACAGATAAGAATGCATTTTTAAACAAAAATTAAATATATTGCCATAAAGTTTTGTAGACTTTTTTTTAACTTCAGTATATCACAGGTTTCAGTAGAGTTAAAAAATAATCATACACCATATACTTCTCTCAAAATTTATGAATTAAATATATACATTATCTTAGGTATAATGTTCCACTGTCCGGATATTCTAAAATTTAATTAGTTCTCTAAAAAGGGAAACATAGGTTGCTACAAATTAAAGCTGTTTTTAAATAATATAAAGTTAAAAAATAAAAACCATGACTTAAAAACTTGTTTCAACTGATTTGGTGAACTTTACTTTTTTTTTCCTTCTTGTTAATGATCTTTTTTTTTTTTTTTTTTTGAGACAGAGTCTCACTCTGTTGCCCAGGCTAGAGTGCCTAGGCTAGAGCAACCTCAAACTCCTGGGCTCAAGTGATCCTGCCTCAGCTTCCCGAGTAGCTGGGACTACAGCCATGTGCCACGATGCCTGGCTAATTTTTTCTATATATTTTTAGTTGTCCAGCTAATTTATTT
>CAUYPO010007469.1:0-91623 GCA_963574435.1 Cheirogaleus major | reverse complement strand
CAAGGTCAGGAGTTCGAAACCAGCTTGACCAAGAGCGAGACCCCGTCTCTACTAAAAATAGAAAGAAATTAATTGGCCAACTAAAAATATATAGAAAAAATTAGCCGGGCATGGTGGCGCATGCCTGTAGTCCCAGCTACTCGGGAGGCTGAGGCAGAAGGATTGCCTGAGCCCAGGAGCTTGAGGTTGCTGTGAGCTAGGCTGACGCCACGGCACTCACCCTAACCTGGGCAACAAAGTAAGACTCTGTCTCAAAAAAAAAAAAAAAAAAAAAAATTTGTTTAATATTTTAAGAATTTTGAGGATATTGGTCCTTTGTCTTCTTGCTTTCAAAATTGATGTTGAGCAATCTGAAGCCATTCTGATTCCTCGTCCTTCATTTTTTTTATCCTTCTCTGGAAACTTGTAGGATCTTTGTCTTAGTGTTCTGAAATTTCACAGTGGTGTGCCTTGGTGTGGGTCTGTTTTCATTTGTTGTAGTAGACATTTAGTGGGGCTTTTTAGTCAGGCAACTTGTGTCTTTCTTTTTTTTGAGACAGAGTCTCCCTCTGTTGCCCGGGCTAGAGTGCCGTGGAGTCAGCCTAGCTCACAGCAACCTCAAACTCCTGGCCTTAAGCAATCCTACTGCCTCAGCCTCCTGAGTAGCTGGGACTACAGGCATGTCCCACCATGCCTAACTAATTTTTTCTATATATTTTTAGTTGTCCAACTAATTTCTTTCTATTTTTAGTAGAGACGGGGTCTCACTCTTGCTCAGGCTGGTCTTGAACTCCTGACCTTGAGCCATCCTCCTGCCTCAGCCTCCCAGAGTGCTAGGATTACAGGCGTGAGCCACCATGCCCAGCCAACATGTGTCTTTCAATTCTTGAACATTCTCTTCAATTATTTCATTGGTAATTTTTTTCCCCTCTGTTTTCTCTTTCTGTAACTCCTGTTATTCAGATGTGGAAACTTCTGGACCAATTCTCTAATTCTGCTTTCCTTCCTTTCCTGTTTTCCTTCTGTTTCTTTTTAAGGTACCCATTCTATTGAATTTTGCATTTCTACTAACATGATTTTTATTTCTAGGAGTTCTTTTGATTCTCTGGATGCTCTTTTTGAAGAGCATCACATTTTTGTTTCATGGATGTAGTACCTTCTCTGTACATAAAATCTGTTTCCTTGGCCGGGCGCGGTGGCTCACACCTGTAATCCTAGCACACTGGGAGGCCGAGGCAGGTGGATCGTTTAAGCTCAAGAGTTCGAGACCAGCCTGAGCAAGAGCAAGAGCAAGACCTCATCTCTACGAAAAATAGAAAGAAATTAGTTGGACAACTAAAAATATATAGAGAAAAAATTAACTGAGCATGGAGGCACATGCCTGTAGTCCCAGCTACTCAGGAGGCCGAGGCAGGAGGATTGCTTGAGCCCAGGAGTTTGAGGTTGCTGTGAGCTAGGCTGACACCACGGCACTCTAGCCCGGGCAACAGAGTGAGACTCTGTCTCAAAAAAAAAAAAGAAAAGAAAAAGAAATCTGTTTCCTCCAAGTTTCTTTTGTTAAGTTTTGTTTTGGTTTGTTCTGGTCTCTATCTTCCAAGTTAGAGGCCTCCCTCGAATGTCTGGTGGTCCTTGGTTGTCCTTCCTGGGTTAAGAACAGGGGACTGAAAAGCTGATTGGAAGCTCTGAGCATAATGTTGGGACTTGTCCACTTTCAAATCCACATTGGTTGACCTGAACAAGCCATTTTGATGCCATTTTGGTACTGGCGTCAGTACTGGCATCCTTGGACCTTTCCTCTTGGCCCGATTAGATTCTCCAGAGAAGAAGGTAAGGATCTGGCTGCTGGTGTAGTGGAGCCCAGTGGGGGACTAGCCGTAGGGACGCCACGTCAGCATTAATCTCCATCTCCTTGGTTTTGATACATCGCCTCTGCTCAGCTGTGCCAGTCGCCTCGGTGCAACGACCCCTATTTTCTGTCCTCCAGAGACTGTGCCCCCCGACTTCTGGGGCCGGTGGGCCTGGGGATTTCACTGCTTTTATTCAGCCTTCACTTTTCACATACACATCCTCCTCACCTCCAGTCCCAGGTGCCTGGTGCTACCATGCTAGCAGGCGTCTGTCACGGACTCCGTGCTAAAAATCAGCCACCACGCTCCTGTCTGCAATCTGGCCGTCGTCACAATTCGCTTTCCAGATTCCAGAATACTGTTGGGGGTTTCCCTGCTCTTGTTCAGCCCAATCTTGTGATTTTATGTCTTCTTAAAAAAATCTTTTTACTAGATCGAATTTAGAAGGTAGTGAAATTTGGTGTGTATATTCCAAAATTTCAATTCTTTTCCCACGACAGTTTTATAATTGAAGCAGTGATGATAATGAGCCCATCAGTTGTGATACCAAGATGTTCCCATGATGGGACTCCCGAAACATTTTTAAGTGGTTGTTATAAACATTATTTATCGTCACTGTGGACATTAAAAGTACAAAGGAGAAAATAAGAGCTGCTTGTCATAGTGGTAGGGTTCTTGGCTAGGATTTTTGGTGATGGTGGTTTTTGTGGAGCAGCCCTTGGCCCAGGTGGGGAGGATGCTTTGGTGCTGGGAGCAGCAGGACCATGTTGCTTGAAGGACCGGTGTGGTGGACGCACACTGCTTTGCTGGGACCGTGGGCGCGCGGGAGAAGAATGAACTGGGTGGGTGGGCAGTGCTGTGTCAAGGTCTGGGACCTTGGCCGCTGAGCAGGGCCCCCTAAAATTGTGCAGTGCATGGCCTGCCCGGCCACATACTGGATGATTCTAGATGACATGGGGTGGTGGTTTTGAGGGACATCTACTGACAGGGCTGGCCCACTGAGCAATGCAAAGGGACCTAGGATTGACCCAGGGCAGCTGCATTTTCTGTGAGGACAGAGGAGGAGGAAGAAACGTTTCCTCTCCATTCCTTTCCTTTCCGGGGTGTCCGCCCTTGGGGTCAATGCCCTGTGATGTTCTGCTTTGCCCTCCTGCGCTTCCTTCCTCACCCCGCCGGGAGCCAGAGGTTCTCTGAAAGGGTCCTTCTCACAGCACTCTGGTGGCACAGATGCCCCTGGGTGTCTCTAGGCCTCAGGGCAATGTAGAGATGCCCTTCTCCTACTTTGTGCTGGGGTCTCCCCGACTCCATTTTGGGGTGCCCCTGCCTTGTCTGGCCCTCACGTATCTACTGCCTCTCCCTTCCCCCCCTCCCCGATGCCCGTGGGACCTCAGTAGCTTGCTCGGCAGGTCAGAGCTGGGAGAGGTCTTGTAAATCATCTAGCCCAGCTCTCCCATTTTCCTGGTGAGGAGACTGAGGGTCAGAGAAGCCCCAGTCAGGACATAGAACCCCCATCTGCTGGCTCCGGGTATCATGTGCTTTCCAACCAGACTCTGCCTCTCTAGCTTCTGCGTCCTTTTGAAGATTTTGGTTTGGGGGTTAGAGATGTTTGTAGTAACAAATGGGGTGGGGGGCTTGAGGGGGAGTCACTGCTGAAAATGGGTGGAAGCTGCGTGGAGTTCTGGGTCGGACCGGAACTAGAGTTGTTTCTGCGGGGTGGTGTGAGGCAGGGGCGAAGCTTCGTGGAGAACCCAACCCCTCATAGCCTTAGAGTCGGAGAGATCTGGGTTCAAGCCTCTGACAAGTCCTAACCTTTTGGAGCCTAGATTGCACTGTGAACTAGGAAGAGTACTAGTAACTGCCCAAATGCAAGCCCGAATCCAGTGCTGAGTGGTATCTGACACATGCAGCTCCTCTGGCCTTACTCTTTTCTCACCCAGACCTTCACTGAGCCTGGGCTGAGCTGGGGGGTGGGGTAAGATGCACTGCACCTGGGCCTTCCTTGGGGCTCGAGCAGGTCCAGCCTGCCTGCGTTGACCTGGAGCCCTTCCTGCCCTGGCACTAGGAAGGTTCTGCCTGGCTGCAGTGTCCTCCTCTACTCCCAGGGCAGGGCCAGGCCTGAGGCACCCACTGCCCAGGCAGCTGTGCACCCCTGGGGCAGGAGTCTGCCCGTTGGCGACCCAAGCCCTTGCTTTCTCCGGTTCCTGGTTTTCCAGGGAGCCCTGGCTGGAGGGGGATGGGAGGAGAAGCCCAGGCTGCGGGAGGGGAGCCAGGGAAGCAGAACCGGGAACTGGAAGGGGAAGGGTGTGGGTGGGCCCAGATCCAGGCTGCCTCCCTCTTTCCTCCTGCTGCCAATCCCCTCCCGGGCCCTGGCGCACTTGAAGCAGAGGCAGGGGCTCAGGGGCTCTGGCTGTGTCCTCCTGGGGGGTGGGGACAGGGGCGCTCTGTGTGTCTCTGAGTGAAGGGGGCTGAAGCCGCAACACCCCACCCAGCTGTGGCCTGAGGCACAGGCTTTGTTATTTCACTGGCTTGAGGCCCACACCTGGAGCAGGGAGGAAGAAAAGCCCCTAAATCAGCCATGTGGGTTCGGAGGCCCCCTCAAGCCCCCCAGTTCTGCAGGCAAATGGGGCTGCTTCAGGGGTGGGGGAGAGCAGCCTCCCACGGCCGGCGTGGCTGTGGCCGTGGCTTCTCCCTGCCACAGCGTCCCCTAGAGTGGAGCAAACCAGGCCTTCAGCCTAGCCGCAGCCTGAGTTCAGACAGACCAAAGCTCTCTCCAGCCCAGGCGCTCACTGGTCCTGAAGTGAGGTGACATTCATTTCATGACATCCTGTGACTGCCACTCACTTCCTCCACGTGGCGGAGCGGGTGGGGGTGAGGGTGGGGGCAGATCAGAAGGAAAATGTAGCAGGCTGGGGGCCTCTGGGGGAGGCTGGGATTTCCCAGGGGCTGCTGGAGTGGGAGGGAGGGTGCAGGAAGCTTTCAGAGGGAAGGACAGCGTGAATGAAGAGAAGGGAGGAGGCTGGAGGCCACAGCAGCGGAGGCCTGGAGACGGCTGCGCCTGTCTCAGAGGCTGCTGGGGTAGGAGGCGGCCCTGCGGGGAGCTGCCTGGGAGCCTGGCTCTCTGGCGTGCTGGTGAGGCCGGGAGGTGCCAGGGCTCGTGGGCGGGCAGGGCCGGGGGTGCTCTGCCCTGCTGACCCCCTTCTCTCCCCACAGGCGGAACCATCCAGAGCCCCAGCGCACAGGCAGACGGAGGCAGCGGTTCACCAGCGGGCTCGACACCGGCGTCTATGTTTAAGTTCTAACTCTTGCCTACAAAGACCACGATAATTCCTTCCCCAAAGCCCGGCAGCCCCCCAGCCCCGCGCAGCCCCGGCCTGCCTCCCACAGCCCAGCTGCCTGCCATGCCCGCCAGCGGCCCCGGGGACACCAGCAGCTCTGCTGCGGAGCGGGAGGAGGACCGAAAGGTGAGCAGCGGACTCGGGCTGGCACCCGGGGAGGGGCCCTGTCCCCCCCTCCCTGTGATGACAGACAGCCTCACCACAGGGTGGTGGGACCGTCACATCCCTGTTTTGGTGATGAGAAGGCTGAGGCTTGGCGAGGTTAGAGTCTGGTGGTGGAGCAGGAAGTTGGCTCCAGGACCCAAGCCTTTAGCCACCATGGGGTCTGAGCAGAGGCTCGCAGCCCAGGTCTGTGCAGTTGTGAGGGGGCCGCCTCACAGAGTCCCCAACCCTGTGTTCCTTTCTGGATCCTCCCCTCAGTCGCTGTGAGTCCTCAGGTGAGTCACTTTAGCTCTCTGTTTTAGCTGCCTCTGTTTCCCCAAGGTGTTCAGTAGCTTCTGGGGGGGCCAAAGAAAAGTTGGGTGCAGGGGCACTACAGGCACGAGGCCGCGTGAGCGTCCCCTCCCACACAGACACGCAGGCCCCGCGCCGGTGGTACCAGCACACCTTGGAGATGGCGATTTCCTGTCCCGCCCCCACTCCAGGCTCCAAGCGTCACTGGGTGATCCTTGACCTGGCTTCTGGCCGTGGAGCTGGTGACTCTTTTTTGCCCTTTCTGTCTTCAGTCAGAGGACACTATGTCAGATTGATGGGATCCCTGCTGGGTCCCCACAGGCTGCCTTGGGACCTTACCAAGCTGTGTCCACCCATAGGAAAAGCCAGCCCTTAACCCCCAACACTTGGACTCTGCTTTCCCCCCTTGTCAGTGGAATGGTAAACTCTGCTGCCACCGGAAGGGGGCCGCTGTGATGGCCATGGGCCTTCCTGGCCTGTCTGCTGTGCCTTTGTCCCCAGAGGTCCCCCTGCCTGCTCCCCTTTCCCTGAGCAGGGCTGATGGCTCATGGTGCTTGGTGGTGTCTGGGAGTAGCAGGACTTGTGCAGCATGTCCCTCAAGCATGCTTGTGTCCTCGCTGGCTCACTCGTTCTTAGAGTGTGTTTCCACCCATCCTTCCATTTGGTCCTTTCTGACCCCACAGGAAAAGAACTGACAGTCCAGGTTATCCCACCAGCTTCTGGGTGACTCCTGCTCAGGACCCCGGCAGCATGTAGACCCAAACCCTGCGGCCACCTGTGCTCTTGAGTGGTGGCTATGGCTGCTTCCCTCGCCTCCTTGGGCCTGGCTTGGTCTCTCTGTTGGATTAGGTGACCCTGAGCCTCCCCTACTCTGGGTCCAATATCCTGGCAGATGCTGACACAGCTCCTCGTCCACACGCCGGAAATTACTGGTAGGCCACCCCCCCAGGTGGGGAAGGTGGGGACAGCCGGGACAAAGGCCTCCTGTTACTGGACTGTGCTTCCATGCCCCTGCTGCCGCCCTGGGCAGCGCAGCCTCTGGCCCCGCTCATGGACGCAGCAGGATGGGCTCTGTATTGCGATGGTTCAGCACAGAGAAGGAGCGCTGCACAGTCAGAAATCCCAGGTCCTGGTCCTGAGTGTGCCACTTACTGGAGATGTGACTTCAGGCCATCTGGGCTTGTGTTTGCTCAGCTGGAAAATGGGGATAGTGACTCTGGCCTCGCCTGTTTTACAGGGTGGTTGTGGAAGTCAGATGAGGTCATGGGCATGGAAGTGCCCTGCAGACAGCAAAGTCTGGTCCAATTATGAGGGATTGTGATTGCTATTATTATCTACCCATAGTAACTGCTCTGGCTCAAGCGGCAACAAACACACACCCAGCCCCAGATCCTGGTGCTGATAGAGCGAGCACACTCACACGCTGGCAGGCAGGCGGTTGTGCCAAAAAATGGCAGCGATCTGGAGAGACAAGGGCTGGGGCACAGCCGGGCCTTCTCCCCGGCTGCCCACGCCCACACCGTGCATGCTGGCTCACCTGGCACACCTCCCTGGCACCTATGGGCTGGCTCCAGCAGCTCCAGGGAGCCGCCCAGGGAGGGCGGGGAGAGACACTGACAGCCACCAGGGCAGCCCATGAAAGCCGGGCCTGGGGCAGGAGTGCCGGGCGCTGCAGAGGGGGAGACACAGGCTTGGTCTGCAGCCCAGGGAGACTGGCAGAGGTGCCAAGGGCACAAAGGGACTGTTTGATGAGCCAGAGGGAAGAGGTGTGGCCACCCACAGGCCCCCCCACTGCCTGGCCCATGTGCCATCCAGCCTCCCCCCGCCACGCCTCCAAGCACCTTTCACTCCAGCCCCACTACTTCCCGGAGCTGCAGCCAGACCTTTGTTTATGCCGCTCCCTCTGCCCCGGGGGGCCCTTTCCCTAATTTTCTGCCTTCCTCTCTGGTCAAAGCCTCAAAGCTCTCAAAGGCTTTAGTCTGCCTTGGATTACAGATTACAGTGGACCCGCAGTTCTCAAAAGGAGATCCCCAAACCACAGCCTCAGCATCACCTGGGAAGGTGTTAGAAAGGGAAAGCTCCAGCCCTAGATCAGACCTGCTGAGTCAGAAACTCTGGGGACGGGCCAGTGACCCGTGTCTTAACCAGCCCTCCAGGGCCTTCTGGTGCTCACCAACATTTGAGCACTGCTGCCGTGGACAGTGACTGTCCCCCTGCTACCGGGAGGGCTGGGCCCCAGCCCCTTTCTTCCGTGTGACTCCCCAGGACCTGGAATGGCGCAGAGCAGGAGCTCAGGAAATATTTTGTGGGTGGGCTGGAAAGGAAAGCGAGAGTGGATAGACCCTTCCGCAGGAGAGTAACCCCGAGCCCAGGGGCGGGCGGGCGGAGTGCAGAACTGCGTGTGGTGGCTGCGGCAGCCACGCCGAGGCTGGGAGTGCAGAGACCACCCCCACCTGCCATCCATATGGTGGGCAGAGCGGGGGCTGCTTGTGGGGACTGGGAAGAGGCAGGCTTTGGGGGGCTGAGCTCTGGGGCTAGTCGGGCGAGGCAGCTGGTAAATGTGGCCACAGCAGAGGGAGGGGGCTGGCCTTGTGGGGGGCAGTGGGGAGGCCAAGAGCTTAGAGGGGATCGTGGAGGGGTGCCAGCCCTGTGGGGAGGGATGGCAAGGGGCAGAAGAGAGGACCAAGACATCCCAAGGGTCTCCTTAGATCCCCAAATACAAATCAGAGGAGAGTCCAGAGCCCCAGACTGGGCCCCTGACCTCGACAACCCCCCCCCCTTCTTTCCTCTGGCCTCAGAAACATAACGGCCAAGATACATCGAACACTGACCATCTGCCTGGTGCTCTCTGCGTGCATTGTCTTAGTTAAGTCTTAGAGTTACCTCATAAGGTAGGCACTGTTAGTTCATCATTCTATCTTGCTAAGGACTAAACTGAAGCTCAGAGAGGTTAAGTCACTTGCCTGAAGTCACACAGCTAGTAAGCAGTAGAGCTGAGGCTGGAACCCAGGCAGGCTGGGCTGTTGGCTTCTGTGCCCTTGAGGCCACCTCCTGCATGAAGGGAACAGAGTGAGCAGTGCCTCTTGGCCACAATACCCCGTAGTCCTGCTCAGGTCTCTTCTGCTGCAGGACAACAGTGCTCTTGCCCTAGGGTGGATGTTGGGAGCACTTCATGTCCAGCAGGAACTCACATGCACAGGCGTGTATGCATGGTTGTGCACACACACACAACAGATGGAGACGCTGCTGTAGATGCGTTGCTTCTTACTGTTTCTTCCTGCCTCCTTCCTTCCCCGCCTCTCTCCCACTCTGGACACATGGCTTCCCTTCTCTTCTCTTCCTCCCTCCCGCCCTCTTTTCCTTTCTTCAGACTTAGGTTCCTTTCCAGGTACCTAGCACACAGTAGGGCTCCACAGGCTGTTGGGTGAACTGAGTAAACATCCTGCAGGACCTAGGAAAGGAAAGGGGATGGGCAGATACGAAGACAGGTAAGCCGCACCTGCCCTCCAGAGGAGGGTGGGGCCTCCTGGGCAGCTCACCTGATTGCACCCTCTCCTTCGAGTAGTGGAAGCGGCAGCAGGGGTGCATATTTGTGCTGAGTGAGCACAGGTGTGTGTGCACACGTGCATGCGGGTGTGCGTGCGTGTGGATGGCCTGCACCGTATGGTCTGCACTGCGGCTCCCCTCCCCCTTATAGTGCGTCCCGGAGGCCTGTTGAGCCCTGATTTCCCTTGGGCTCCCAGCACTTCCTCCGCTTTGGTACACAGCACAAGAGCACACAAGTCTCAGTCATCCTTGCTGGCCCCCGAGTCTGTCTCCTGCTCTGCCTTTATTGCACTCAGATGTCCCCACACGGTCACTTAGGGCTGGCCCTTTGCTTTAGTCACCATAGGGCGGTTTAAAGACCATCCCCCTGAGTACATTTAAGTCATTGCAGAAATGCCACTCGACCCTTACTTCTTCAGGAACACGGCGAATGATGATGGTGTGTTCATGTTTAGCTCAGTGGAGAGTTATTAGATGCTTAGGCACATTCAGCAGGTTTGTGATGAGAACAGTTGACCAGGACCAACAGTTTAGGCCTCAGATTCTCTAGAATTTTCTTAAATTAGATATATGTCAAATTTAGTTAACCTTGCAGTCAGCACAGCCTTGGGTGGGAATTGGTTGGACTCTGGAGACAGACTTGTGTTTGAACCTGGACTCTGCTATGTGACTCGGCAAGATGGCTGGGAGCAGGGAGATGGCTCCTTGCTGGCTTGAGAGGTTTAGATGAGATGGCGTGTGCCGGTGGTTGATAAAGGGCCTGGCACTTATTAAGTTAGCCTTATAATTTACTTTGGATTATCTGCCTACCCCCTCCCCCGCCACCTACCTACCTACCTGCGCCTTTGTGGTTTAGGTCCACTGCAGCCCCATGGATTGTAGGGGTGCTGGAGAAGAGTGGGGAACCATGTGTGGAGTATGAGTGGTGTGAGCTTAGAGTCCACCAAGAGCCCAGCACGTGGAGGGAAGGTTCTCTCTCTCTGGGTCTGCAGTCACAAGAGCCCCGAGACCCCTTTACCTGTTGTACAGAAGCAAAACCAAGGCAAGGGGCAGAGAGACCTAACTCCTGATGGTGGGGGCTGTGGACACCTTCAAGAGCCTGGGTGAGGGGCCGCAGCTGGGCCCAGGTCACTCAGGTCCCTTCTGCTCTTAATGGCGAGATGAGGGATGGAGCCCAGCCCTTCTGAGAAGGTGGGTCCCCCAGGGCAAGGGCGGGAAAGGCCAGGCTCAGCCGTGCAGGGGGGAGAGGGCGCCGAGCTGGATCGTTGTCCTGGGACAGTGGGGAGTGGACCTTCCTCTCTGGCACCTGGGCTTGGCACAAGCCTGGTCATGCCCTGCAGCTGCCTCACAGAGAGCCCGGGCAGCTAGGGATCTGCCTCATGAGGCCAGCCCACTTAAGGTTCGTGTAGCGTGGAAGGGCAGATAAAGGAGTCTCCTCTGCGTGGCAGTTAACTCACTCAGTTGTCACAGCAAGTCAGGAGGCCCCGCCGTCGTCATCCCCATTTTACAGATTAGGAACTGAGGCTTAGAGAGGTCCTACAGCCACAAAGTAGTTTGATGTGGATCTTTCCCTCTATAAAGGGAGGGCTGTCCAAGCCGGGAGAGTGGGCGTGAGTGGGCTTGGTGCCTGTGGAGGTGGCCGCAGGCAGAGCAGCGGCACTCTCTCCACTCTGGGCCCGGTGCGGCGCCAGGTACGTACTTGCTTACCTGTTGTCTTTCCCTCTGACCTCAGTTCCCTATTAGCTTATCTTTGTCTCTAGTACACAGTAGGTGCTTAATAGGTGTTCTGAGCAGACCCCTATGCCTGGCCTTGTGGCGGCACCGAAACTGCAGAGGTGAGCACGGCTGAGGCGTGCCGCTTCATGGGTGCGGGGTGCTGCCCACCCGTCACCTCCAGAAGACAGTGAGGCCCCAGCGAGCAGACGGGCTGTGGGGAGGGGCCTGGGGACCAAGCGGGCACCACCATTTCCAACCATTTAGCATTTCTGGAGCCCCTGCTGTGTGCAGGTACCCAGGGACTATGGGGGACCCAGAGGGGCCACTGAGACATGGCTTTGCCTTTTTTTTTTTTCTTTTTTAAATTTTTTAAATTCTTTTAAAATTTTATATTTTCTTTTCTTCCCTCTAAGTATTGACTTAGGAATGGCTTTGCCTTTCATCAGGAATTATATATGAAGACAGCTAGGCAGCCAGTGAATATTTGTTGGATAGTGTTGAATAACTGAAATAGGCCGGGCGCGGTGGCTCACACCTGTAATCCTAGCACTCTGGGAGGCCGAGGCGGGAGGATAGCTCAAGGTAAGGAGTTCAAGACCAGCCTGAGCAAGAGCGAGACCCCGTCTCTACTAAAAATAGAAAGAAACTAACTGGCCAACTAAAAATATATAGAAAAAATTAGCCGGGCATCGTGGCGCATGCCTGTGGTCCCAGCTATTCGGGAGGCTGAGGCAGGAGGATCACTTGAGGCCAGGAGTTTGAGGTTGCTGTGAGCTAAGCTGACGCCACAGCACTCAAGCCCGGGCAACAGAAGTGAGAGTCTATCTTAAAAAAAGAAAAATAACTGAAATAAAGGACTGATGAGCTCGGAGAGGTGTCTGAGATCGGAACAAGTAGGGGGCTTTGGAGGGCTCTGGAAACTGGGCATCTGTCTTGATTCCCGGCACCACTGCCTGATTGCTCACACCGTCCTCAGCCTCTGCCCCCCACCTCTCAAGCGTCCTCGGCAAGGTCAGCCTGGCACGTCTATGCGTGTGAGTGAGCGTGCATGCGTGTGTACATGCGATGTGTGGGGTGTGCGGAGGCGGCCATAGCTCTGCAGAGTCTGGTGCTCGGGCAGCCCAGGACAGGGCTCTGCCTGTTGCAGAAGCCAATTGATTTCACTGAATTCCACGACCACAGACAGTCCCCGGGAGGCCAGCCAGCCAGCTGGCAAAGGCTGTACATGCTTCTTCTCCCAGGGGGCCCGGGCAAGTGGCTGGCTAGATCCGGCAAGTCCATCCCCTCGACTCAAGCACAAACTTGAGACATCTGCTCAGCGGATGCTGGGTCAGTAGCATCCGGTTCAAGTGCTGAGGGGAGCACGTGTATCAGGCAGGCCATCTCCGGGCGAGGGCCTCGTGGCACATCTATCTCTTGGGGGGCGGGGTCCTGTGTCCAGGCCAGCCAAGTGTGTGTATGTCTGTGTGCATGTGAGTGCCAGTGTGAGCCTTTATCTTGGATTGCCCACGTCCTTATGTTGCCGCTGTGTGTCTGTCAAACATGGCGTGGTAGGGGACGGTGGCTTGCTGGAGTGGAAAGAGCCATGCGCTGGGGACCAGAAGGTTTGAATTTTGGTTCTGGAGACCTCCCCTCCTGGCTCTCTGACCTCTGCAGTCAGATAACTTCTCTGAGCTTCAGGTTTCCCACCTGTGTAATGGAAAAAAATGATACCAGCTCTGCTCTCTGTAAAGTGTAAGAATAAAATGAAATAACATATGTGGAAATGCTTGTTAATTACTACATACGGTACGAATGTGAGAGATTATTATCGTCATAGCCCAGCGCATCAGAGTGAGACGTTGTATGTGGCTTAAAATAATCCATCCAGTGAGCGGTGTTGAAATGTAGGTCAAATCATAGCCTCAGAAGTTGACAGAGAGGCTGATGGGAACCACCTAATCTAACAGGCCACGAAATGTGAAAGTGCTTTGAAAGCTGCAAAGAGTGACATAAACATAAAGTGACAATTATGTTTAAGTCTAGAAAGTAGATTTTAGTCATCTTGTTTCCTGATTCTGGAGTCATAAAGGCCCAAGTGGCACTGGAGCTTCACACACGGTCGTCTTTGTGCGGGTTTGTGTGTCTCTACGTGTGCCTGTGCTGTGTGTGTGGATTCGGTTATTTATTTAGCATGTACTCTGCGCCAGTCACTCATCGGGTATTTTGTGTGCCTGCCTTGCGCTAGTGCATCAGTCTAGACATTGTGGATGTCACCATCAGCTGGACGCAGGCACCTCCCTCAAGGAGCCAACAGTCGTGGTGCTGGGTCGAGGGCGCTCTGGGAGAGGAAGGGTCTTTCAGCTCAGTCTAGGTAGGGGAGAGGAGGAGGGGGCTCAGGGCAAGGGGATCCAGGAAGCGGAGCTGGAAGTGAGTGAGGTTTGCTGGCAAACCTGAGGGGAAGGTGGTCTGGGCAGAAGGAACGGTCTGCGCCGAGGTGCTGAGGAGGGATGCGATCTGGTTTTGCACTTGATGCAGTCCGTTGGGACCCCAATGTGGAGAGGAGGCCAAGGCAATCCAGCCAGATCCTGGGGACCCTCTGCACAGGGGCTAAGGAGCTTGGCTTGATCCTGCAGGCCTCTGGAAACCTTCTCAGCAAGGGTTTAAGCTCTGCAGAGTGGCATAATCAGCTTTACATTTTGGAAAGAGCACGGAGCCCCAGCGTTCCTGCGTATCTTGCTGCAGCAGCGCCCACCAGATGTCGGGCAGTGAGTGATAGCTGCACATGGAGGGCTGTGAGCTGGGATTTGCAGGGAGTCGGGGAGGGAAGGATGGGACGGGGTGGGGTGGGAGGGATGCACTTTGGTGAAATGTTCTAATCAGGATGTGTGGAGCCGGAGGAAGTTAGCAATTCTCGAGAGACTATCATGTGTCCGCTTTCACTATATTACCTCATTTAATACTTGCACTACTGCTGTGAAGTAGATATTGTCCCCATTTTGTAGATGAGGAAAGCAAGACTCAGGTTAAATAGCTTGAAGTTACTAGTAAGTAAAGATAAGAGCAGAACTCCCAAGCCAGCTCCACCCTCTCCCGAGCCCACTGATCTAGAATTTCTGCTCCTCCCCTCCCCCGCTGGAAGGATGGACTAATTCAGTCCCCTTAGTTGACAGATGAGGAAACCAACCTGGGCTCAAATCTGTTCCTGCTAAACGTGTTACTGTTTCCCAGCTGCTCCAAGTCACTGTGGATCAGATTCTTCTCTTTCAGAGTATTAGCAACGCCTCCTAATGCAGTGCTACTTGCAGATTTGATAAGCATATTTTAAATTCCTTTGCTCAGCCCATCAGCAAAGACATTGACTAAAACAGACCCCGTGACAGATGCGAGAATGAGCCACTCGATACGCCTCCGTGGAGCCGTTGAGGGGCACGGCCCGAGCCATCTGCTCACCCTTCTTGGTGCATTAGCCCCCTGCCTCGGCAAAGTGAACCCCAGGCAGGCCGGAGGAGAAAGCATCGCTTGTGCTGCCCTGCCACTTGTCGCTCCATCACGGAAGAATGATACTTTGGCGGAAGATAACATGCTCTGCACCAAGCTGTGCTTTTGGGCCAGATGGAAAGGGCGAGGGCCAGGAATCGTACAGACCTGGGTGTGAATCCTGACCTGGGCTCACCTGGGGTCTTGGTGTCCCCAGGCACAACCCAGGTGTGCGTGAGATCTGGATGCTGGACCAGCCATAGAGCACCTTGCACCAGGCACAGTGCAGGCTCCTCGTGCACGTGGCTCCCTCCCTGCCGCTCCCCACACTCTCTGGACCCATCAGACCTGGGGGCGTGGCCTGGCATCAGGGGGCTACCCCTTCCTCATGGGCTGGGTTGCACTGAATCGAACCCAACAGGGAAGAAAGACGTGCTGATCGTGTACGGTAGCCAGGCCCAGCACACGTGGCGTAGGTGAGGAATTGCAGCAAGTCTGCATGTGGCAGAGGTGCCTCTTGGGCCTGCAGGGGCTTTCTCCATGTGCTTGATGGAAGCCAGTGCCCATCCTGAAATGTCAAGTGTGGTAACTGTGGCTCTTTTTGGCTAATCAGAGGCTCTCTTTGGCTTTCATATCTCTGGTTAGGTAAGAACAAAAGTTAGAATACCAAACGAGTCCCTCTAATAAATGCAACTTGTTAAAGAAATAGTTCAAAGCCCAGAATTTCTGGAGGGTAGAAGCTTTCCTAGAATCTGTTCTAGGCTCTGGATATTCAGCAGTGAACAAAGCAGACAAAGGAATAGACCATTTGTTCACCTTTCCTCTCAAAAACCTGAGAGGCAGGCAGAATGGACACCTTCATACCCGTTTTACAGATGAGGAAACTAAGGCCCAGAGAGCCTGGTCTATACCTAGGAAATGGACACACTGGGCTCATAGGCACTTTGCTCTTTCCGTGACCTCACACAGACCTGGATGGTTTTATAAATGCTGATCAGGATAGTGCCCACTTGGCAGTGATAGAATCAGACCAAAAGCACCATCCAATCGAAACCTTCACAGATACTAAGCTGCATTGGTATTATTTCCTCTCTGTGTGATCAAGTGATCCTTTCTCCCACAGGGGCATCTGTGGGGTCCTCAGAAGATGGCCCAGAATCAGCAGGCCTGGCCTCCCATGGGGCATGTGCCCTTGGGCACCCTGAGCCCTCGGGGAGGTTCCCACCAGTTGGCTGTCCCCCCCCCACCCCTCTGCCATGCTTTCCTGAAAAGAGCCCCTCCAAGACCTCTGGTCCCAGGGCCAGCCTCTTCCTCCACAGACGGCACAGAGCTCCCCTGTCCCCGGGCTTCCTTTTCAGATCCTTCCATGGCCGTGCTCCTCAAATTGCCCTCTTTAGGCCTTCTCCAGCCCCTCATTCTGCGCAGCTCAGTGACAGTGCCCTCTGAGGTCAGCCGTCACGACCCCTAGCCAACTCTTTGTCCTGGGTGTCTTCGCTGGGATGACTTTGGCCTTTTGGGCCGGCAGCTCTAACTTCCTTGCTCCCACTGTACACTGGCATCCCCTCCTGTGCCTCTGACTGGTCTCTCTCCATCAGCTCTGCCCTCCCCAGCTTGCCCGTGGCCACCACGTGGTGTGGCCTGGTGCCTCTGTCCGCCCCATGTGCATCTCTTTGAGGCCTCCAGAACTCGAGCTCTGAGTCTGCCCCACAGACATGCTGCAAATGGATGGATGGATGGAGGGGCCTCTGATGCCCTTCCTGTTGTCCTCATGTCTACAGCTGGTCGCAGTAGGTTTCCATTTGCATGTCCCACCATCCCCTGAAAATTAATGTGGCAAACCACAAGGTATTTTACAGTCACAGAAAATGAAAGTTGAGTGGGACTTGGCCATCTCAATCAAATCTCGAAGGGACCTGTGGCCCTTCTTCTGCTCCATCCATGACGCCAGCCTTGCTCTGGGTTGGTGCCCTCCCCGGGGAGGGCTGTGGAGCCATCTTTGGCTCCTGACATCATGCAGGGTGTGACGAGCAGCCTGTTGTCCTTCTGCTGGGTCAGGGTCCCTTTCTCTCTCCTTCCCCAGCGTCATTTCTGCTGGTGATTAGTCATGCTGGAGCCCGGCTGAGTCAGAAGGGACCTGTGGGTGGTTTGTGGCCAGGCTGGAGTACTTGAGGCAGGACTTTCTAGGTTTATGTCTCTGTGCCCCAGGAGACAAGCATCGCAGGGCCCGGCCCTGCGCAGGAGCTGTGTGAGGGGCTGGCAATGAAATGCACTTCTCCAGAACTCGGTGAATGGGGGAGCAAAGGGAGCCAAGATGTGGTCCCTGAGATGCTCCTGGGGGGTGACGGGCACCTGCAGTGCCAGCGCCACAGGGCAGTGGCTTCAAGGGCAGGGATAGTCACAGCAGCTGTGAAAGTCCTCCATTTTCTACTGTTGTCCTCACTTCAAGTACTATGTGGACTTCAAGTGGACATCGCTAAATTTAATATTTTCACTCAATTTTATTTGCAATAAAGGTGATTCATTAAATAGATCACTAATTTTTGTGCTTGTGTATAAAAATGTGTTTCATATAAAATTCTAACTCAAATCCTTTATCAGAGCTTGTGTTATGAGTCTGTGGTCCGGAAGATGTCACTGGGAGGGAGAAATGCCTACTAGGACAGTGGGGTCTCCCCCTAAGTCCCCCCAAGGATGTATTTGAACAGGACGCTAAGGGGTGCCTGAGCTTCACCAGGCAGGACGGCGGGGCGGGCGGGAGAGCACCCTGCAGCGGTGGCGGGGCACAGCCCTGGAGTGTGGCTCGTGGGGGCGGGATGGGAGGAGGCCAAGGCCAGCCTGGAACAGGCCTGGAACGATTTGCCTCGTGGGTCGGCCTCTGGCCTCACAGGCTGTGTCTGTGCCCGCAGGACGGAGAGGAGCAGGAGGAGCCTCGTGGCAAGGAGGAGCGCCAGGAGCCCAGCACCACGGCACGGAAGGTGGGCAGGCCTGGGCGGAAGCGCAAGCACCCCCCGGTGAGTGTCCTGGCCAACCCCTGCTCGCACACGAATGCCTTGCTCGGATGGCAGACGGCGGCCATGTACATCCTTCAGGGACCTGGGGAACATTAAGATCAGGCGATGGGGCGTGCCCCTCCCGCCGTAGAGCTCATTCCTGTTCCCCACTCTTTAAGCCCCACAACCACCCTCACATTGCCCTGCTCTCTACATTGGGACCTGGGGGCCCCGAGAGGCCAGGTGACTTGTCTGGTGGGTCTGGGAGCTGAGACTTGAACCAGGCCTCTGACCCCGGCCTCCCTCTGGAAGGGCAGCGAGAGAGCCTCCTAGAATCCCCAGGCTGGCTTGAGGTCTCCCTGGCTGTACACCCAGCCTAGGCCTCGGCCCCCACCTGGAGAGCCTGGAAGAAGGGAACTGAGGCCTAGGAGTCTAATCAAACAGCAGGGAAGAGATGCAGCCTGGCTGGGCCCTTTGGGAGAGAGCCAGGGCGCTGTTGAAGTTCTGTAGGGGTGTAGGCGGCAGGACCAGCCTGCAAGCCCCAGGCTCCTGGGAGCCAGTGCTGGGAGGTGACGAGGAACTCGCGAGCAAGGCCGTGGCTGCGGGAGCCTGCCTCCCTTGCGCCTTAAACTCAGCGGTGGAGCAATAATCGCTTCCCACCACCAAGGACAGCTGGCTCCTTTCTTTTAGCCCCTTCCAGCTGAGAATGGTAAACTTGGAGCAAGAAGGTGAGCGGAGCCAGGGGCTTGGGATTTATAACTCAGCCCTTCAAGGAAATGCTCTCAGTAGGGCAGGGGCCCAGGATTTCCTCCCTTGGGGTAGAGAGTTGGGGTGAAGGGGACCAAAGCTGAAGGGAGGGGAAGGTTCTTAGAGGCGGGAGGTTGAAAGCCTGCTGGGTACCAAGGTGCATCACTGCCACTTCTGCTTGAAGATTTGGAGGGGCAGGACCCACGTGGAGTAATTTAACTGGTAATTTTAAACATTTTAATATTAAAGCAGATGTGGATATTTTATGGCCTGGAATGAAAAATTCACATGACATTGAAAGTTAAAGTAATTTCCTGCATGGGGCAGACCTGCAGATTCCCGGGTCCCCTGCACTCTTCTCCCATAAGGGCACCTGAGGGAGAAGGCTGGGGGTGCAGGCTGGAGTCAGAGTCCACTGTAGTCCTGCATCTGCACAAGTGCCCTGCTGCTCTCCTGGGGCTTGGCAGCCATAATCTGCAGAGCAAACTCCTCCTGTCCCCAGTCCAGTTGCTGGGGACAAGAGCCACCACCTGTAGCAAACAGAGACCCAGCAACCCTTAGACTCATCTTTGTGAGTCTCTGGAGCTGGAGGGAAGGCATATCACTAAGAGGCAGGTGAAGCAGGGGTCAGAGGTGGGGACATTAGAGGACAATACGAGGGAGAAGGGGCTGTGTGTCACTGTGGGTCGTACATACCCCGCCTGGAGCAGGCTCCGTGTAGAAGGAAAAACACTGTTTTTGGAACCCAAAGACCTAGGTTCTAATCCCACTCTAGCACTGACCACCTGTGTGACCTTAAGTCGCTTGGAACTCAGGTTCCCAGTCTGAACGATGGAGGTGACAGGGATGCTTCCGGTTCAGGTACCAACAAGCTGCAGCACAAGCCAGGCCTGCCTCTGCTGGGCCAAGCCTTTGCTCTTCAGGAGGCCATGGTAACTGCAGCTTGATAGAAGCAGCAGCACCTGAATTTAATGCTTCCCAGCTGTGTGACCTTGAGCAAGTTACTTAACCTCTCTGAGCTGCTTCCTCATTGGTAACATATGGCTGCCAGTAAAACCTGCCCTGTGGGCTGGGCGCAGTGGCTCATGCCTGTAATCCTAGCACTCTGGGAGGCTGAGGCGGGTGGATTGCTCAAGGTCAGGAGTTCAAGACCAGCCTGAGCAAGAGCGAGACCCCGTCTCTACTATAAATAGAAAGAAATTAATTGGCTAACTAAAAATATATATATAAAAAAATTAGCTGGGCATGGTGGTGCATGCCTGTAGTCCCAGCTACTTGGGAGGCTGAGGCAGGAGGATCGCTTGAAACCAGGAGTTTGAGGTTGCTGTGAGCAAAGCTGATGCCACGGCACTCTAGCCTGGGCAACAGAAGTGAGACTCTGTCTCAAAAAAAACCTGCCCTGTGCACCTCCCGGGGCGCCTTGCAAAAAGCAAAGTGGAGTCCAGACGTGCAGGGCTGGCAGTGTAATCACCCTGCTCCACTGCAGGGGACCCAGCCTCGGCTTCTCAGCAGCCCTGGTGGGTGGCAGTGCACATCCCACCAGTCGTGATCTGGATGTGGTCCAGCCTGAGTCCCAGGTTACACCTGCAGCTACCTGGGCTCTCAGGAGAGGCCCCAGGGCGGGAGGGAGTGGAGGAAGGCAAAGCTGACTGGGAGACCACTGTTGGGAAAGGGACACCTTGCACATCGCAGGGACAGAGAAATCCCCACCCCAGAGAGCAGCCAGCACAGCTCTTCCTGCTGCAGCCAGGGGTCAGCGGAGGGTTCTGGCTAGAGGCAGGTCCTGGTCCCAGCCTCCCCTCCCCAGCAGAAACACAGCACGGAGCTCCTCGGGGACCAATTGCAGCTGTGGCCCTGGGAGTAGATCACCCAGGGAGCTTTAAAGCAGCTGGGTGTGCCATCTGGCTAAGCCTGCGGAGGGGAGGGAGCTTGGCTTAGGTCCTGACAGGTGTGACTGGGGGGGAGGGACACTGGGAAGTGAGAGAAGAAACCCTGGCTGCAGGCTGGGGGCTTCCTCTGGGCCAACGTTGCACAGCCAGCACCGGACAGGGACAGTCAAGGCACATTCAGGAGTGTCCTCACTTGCCCCAGCCCAAGAAATCCTGGGCTTTCTCCTTTCACCCCCGAGGCCTGTCTGTCCCTGGGCACCTTTGGCCTCTTGGCTGTGCCCTCACCCTACCTCCTGCCCCAGCGTGCCCAGGCAGTGCGCGCCCCTCGACGGCAAACGCTTTGCGCCTACTGAGCTCCCATCGTGTGGGGAAGCCACGCAGATGAAGACTCACATTTCATTTGAGTGTGCTGCAGAGAAGAGGCCACACAAATCACAGTCAGTGCCGTGCCTGGCATGTCTCTCTCCAGGAATCTCCAGGGACTCCATTTCTTAGGGGATGTGATCTGGAATGTCCATCTGCATTCCAGCTCCTCATCCGACCTCTCCTTCCACTCGGGCCTCATGACACCACCCCTTGGGCTGTAGAAACCTTGTCTTCTCCCTGCCCCTTGAACATGCCGGCCATTCCCCTGCTGCCCGTTGCTTGGTCCACAGCCTTCCTTTCTCCCTACCTGCCCAGGGCCACAGCCCATCAGAGCCTGGCTTGGAAAGGAAACCCAGATCACCCACTGCGGGCCTCTCCCTTCTTGAACTGTTCGTAAAATTTAAAAAAATGAACTGAGACATCAAAGGCTAGTTACAGGTCCACTGATCACTGGCTTGGGCAGCAGTGCTCTGCAGCCCCCACCTTGAGAAGCACTGATTGTCCCCTGTCCATATGGAACTCTAGTATTTTCAGAAGCTTTTGTGTCAGTGGAATATTGCCGCCACATCCACGGGTGTGATTTTGTATTTTACAAACATATCATTTCTTGGTGGGTTGAAAATCCCAAAATCCAAAACCACAACCTGACCTTTCACCCCAAATAGCTTGAAAAGCAGGTTGCGAGAGCTCATCTTGGCGCCACTCCCGTTGCATAGTCGCTGAGCTGAGCCGCTCCGCTTTGGTCTGCCCACCTCACTGAGGACAGAGACCTCGAATAAAGGCTCATAGCTGGACGGCAATGTATTGCCTGCAAAGACCTTTTACAGTGATCACCTTATTTGATGCTGACAACAAACCTGTGTGAGGGAGGGGAGGACCACTGTCGGCATCATCCCCACATTCCGAAGAAGAGACTGAGGTTCAGGGAGAAAGATCAGGGTGTGAACTCCACACCTCCCGACTGCAGAGCCCGTCTGTGGTGCTCTTTTCTCCGCACCACTGCAGCCATGGGGTCTGGCTCCTCGGCACCTACGCAAAGGTTCTTTTTAAGTTAATGTGTGGATGCAGGGCTACTTGAAAAAGTGTGTAGAACTGGTCCAAATATCACACAAGGAAAATATAACTGAGGAGCATGGCTGCCCAAATACCAGGGAGCCCGTGTGTCAGTGGGGGAGGCTGCGGTGGTCTGAGGACTGCGAGGTGGGCCTGCTTAGCACCTGGCAGCAGCCTGGGTTTTGGTGGCACTGGCCAGCGAGTCAGGATGCTGCCATCTGAGCGGCAACAGGAAACAGGAAGCAGCTGCGGGGCTGGGCGGGGCTTAGGAAGGGGGCTGGCACCTGGGCTGGGGCCTGCGGGCTGGCCAGGGCCGTGACAGGGAGGCAGGGACCAGTGTGGGGGCTGAGCCTGTGTGTGGGTGTATGTCGGGGCTGAGAGGAAGGGGCAGCTCCTGAGGACGTTGCAGGGTGACAAGTGAGGGTGTCTGAGGCTGGTTCCTGCCTGGTCACAATCCCTGACAGTCTTGCAAAGGCCTTTGTTCTTCGTGGGTGGCTTCAGTCAGGGCACTGGAGGGACGGTTTCTGCCCTTGCCCACCAGACCCTGGGGGGTGATGGGCCGCGCGGGGTCTATCCCCTGTTTACTAGCTATATGTATTTACTCACTGAAGATTTATACCCACCAACTTCCTCCCGTGTTATTTTTGCTCAGAGGGAGCACTCTGAGGTCACCTTTTGCTAAGAATAACCCAGAAAGGGAGGGAGGAGGGGGCCGGGAGCTGGCACTGAGCTCAGCTGAGCCGAAACTAGCGTTCCTTGCGCCACGTCTGACCCTCCAATGCAACGCGGGAGTGAGTTCAAAAGGGCGACTGCCTCACTGCGGAGCTAAGACTTGGGGTGTAAACTGGGAATTCAGGGGACTGTTCTGCTGCAGCTTAAATCAGCTGGGCACAGTTTAAGGCAGCTGTCAGGGGTTTGCAGCATTGGCTCAGTTTCTAGCCTAATATGACCTTTTGATTCTTCTCCAAGTTAAGACACAGCTCAAATCCCCTCCTTGTTTCTAGATCAGAACTGCTCGTGCGTGAACCCGTGGAGCCTTGACTCTGTGAATCAGTGTCCCCTTGTTTTTATGCACAAAACTTCTTGAAATAGCGACTCCTATTCCTGGGCTACAGCCCCCCGTCAGCCCCTCCAAGGTGGCTTTCCTTCCCGTGAGCCTGCAGTCCACGCAGCTGCCCGCTGTCTCCCCGTGTTTAGGGAAAGAGGACTATCACATTGCTCATGAGGTTAGAGACTTCTAACTGCTTCCTGCAGATTCATCTGCTCATTCCCCAACCTGAGCAAAGTGACACGCACTGCTGGAATCCCATCCAGAAGGGCCTGGTCGGGTCTGGGCTTCAGGTGTCTTGAGACTGCTGAGGATGCTGGGGAAGCTGTTGGCGGAGTGGGGCCTGCCTGGGCCTCAGAGGCAGGTGTTGTGGAAGCGAAGGGAGAGGTGAAAGGCCCTCCTCCCTCCAAGGACGCATGGCTTTGTGGGGTGGCCCTGAGGCCTGGCTGAGTGGACTAGGGTTTCATTTACAAATGTTTTCTACCTCGCTTGGAAAGGTGGTTTGCAGACAGCCTGAGGGGGTTTATTCTTTATCTTCTCTGAAAACTGTTATCTGGAAGGTTCTGAGGAGGAGGACATGAAGTGCTGGAAGTCGTGTCTGGGAAACTCACTCTGGCACCCACGAGCACAGGCAAATACAGGGAGATGGGGGCAGGGGTTGCCAAAAAACATCCCAGGGCTTGCAGTGGGTGGCAATGGCGGGACAAAATAGGCGGGGCCTGTGCTGTTGGCCAGCGGCCGTGAGGGAGAGGAAGGCACGAAAGGAGATGCAGCAGGCCCCAGTGACACCACAGGGACAGAGACTGAGGCTTCTGGAAGGGAGCAGGCTGGGCTGGGGCCCTTTCAGAAGCCGCGTTAGATAGCTGGTCCTACAGGGGGATCGAAATCTCAGAATCTCCATTTTGTTTTTGGAAAACATCCCTGTTTATTTTCCTCCATCCACATTCCAGGGCCACCTCCAGCGAGTCATTCATTCCTGTAGTCCACGGGGTCCTCAAACTTTTTAAACAGGGGGCCAGTTCACTGTCCCTCAGACCGTTGGAGGGCCGACTATAGTTTAAAAAAAAACTATGAACAAATTCCTATGGACACTGCACATATCTTATTTTGAAGTAAAAAAACAAACGGGCAAAAACACCCGCATGTGGCCCGCGGGCCGTAGTTTGAGGACGCCTGCTGTAGTCTCAGCCTCCGTGGTCTTCCTGGGGCCACGTGAGCTTTTCTAGAGCCGGGGCTGCACCCGCGTGGCTCCTGCTGCTGCAGGTACGCGCCGGCACACGCATCCCGGGAGGGCTGTTGGCGCGGGTTTTCTTTCATCATCCCCACCCAGAGAATTCTGTACGTTTTGGTTCTCCCACCTCAAGAAAGACATAAGCAAGCTGGCAGAGCTCCAGGGACGGGCAGCTCGACTGACCGAGGGGGAGGCAGGGCTGCCAAGTGAGGACAGGTAGACTAAAGAGATTACGACTCTCCAGTCTGGAGAGACGCAGGCTCAGAGGGGATGTGATTAAGGCTCTGAAATCATGTTGGGTGGGGCGGGAGGAACACGGCCCGGGTGGGGGTTGGGGGAGGACACCCATTAGAAACTTCAGAAAGGCAAACGGAGCACAGAAAAGAAGGCCTTTTCCATGGTGGAGTCCCTTCTTACCAAACCTGTCACCGTAGAGATTGAAAACAGAAAGAACTTCAAAAGAGATAGACTTAAATACGTGGATCTTCTGTACATAATGGCTTTTTAAAGGGAGCCTCCAGCTCACTCTGAAATCCTTTGAGGTTGACTTCAAAGAGCACAGCCAGGCCCTCTTCCAGGTGGACAGGTGTCCCTGCTGGAAACAGAACCCCGAGTGGGTTGGCCACTCACGTCCATTTGCCACAGCTTGCAACTGCCTGGCAAGGCCGCGGGCTGAGTGCTCTCTAAGGCTTTGCTGGGCCCAAAGCTCTCTCCTCGGACACAAGCAGGTGGAGAGACCTGTGGGGAGAAGGTGGAGGGGGCAGCTCCCAGCAGAAGTGGTGAGGGGAATGGTGGGACGCGGGGGGGTGCCCAGGCTGGCCTGAGTGTTCAGAGTTGGCCCTTCTTGGCTTCTGGCTCTGCTGTCCCTGACCCCACCAGCGGCCTTTTAGCTGCTCCACTGGGAAGAAGGAAATCGGAGGAATCAGGGTCCTGGTTACAAAGTGGTGGAGCCTGAGTCCATTCACCCCAGGAAGGCTGAGCAGGAGGCCATTTGGGGACCTCTCTTGGGAGAGGGCAGGGGGCTGCCCGGGCAAGGGGGCTGCCGGCAGGGCTAGGGGCAGGCAGTCGTGGCCCAGTACCAGTGCCTCGGGGGCAGAGCTGCCCCACTTATGTGGACATGCAGCTGTTTCCTGGAGCTAGAGTCAACCTGGAAAAATCCAGGCTGGGTGAGGGTGACAGGCCTGCAGGAGCCAAGGAACTGGAAGGAGCAAGGAGTGGCGGCATGAGTGGCCGGGACTTGCTGGGTTGTTTATGTTTTCATTGCTCGGCATCCTTGTGCATCTCTGTCCTTCGGCCGGCAGTGGGGGTCTGTGGCCGGCTGGGGCGTACCCCCGTGTGTCTGTGCATGTGACCGTATGTCAAGAGGCCAAGGACCAGGCACAGTGGCTCACGCCTGTAATCCTTGCACTTTGGGAGGCCGAGGAGAGAAGATCACTTGAGGCCAGGAGTTCGAGACCAGCCTGAGCAACATAGCGAGACCCCATTTCTACAAAAGTAGAAACATTAGCCTGGTGTTGCGGCACATGCCTGTAGTTCCAGTTACTCAGGGGGCTGAAGCAGGAGGATCACTTGAGCCCAGGAGTTTGAAGCTGCAGTGAGCTGTGATGATGCCACTGCACTCTATCCTGGGCAATAGAGTGAGACCCTATCTAAAAAAAAAAAAAAAAAAGAAGCTATGGCTGCCAGACACCTGGGTTCCCAGAGCCCCATGGAGGCCTTGAAGGCACCATGGCAGGCCCAGCTCTCTATGGTGACTGAGATGAGGCCACCCCCATGTCTGCTGGGGTGGGGTCTCAAGAAAAAGGCAATAGGAGCCCCAGGCAGGGGAGAAGGGAGGAGGGCATCTGCCTAGGCTGCAGCCTGGAGAGAGAATGAACTGTCAAAGCGCCATCCCCCTGGTGTTGTGGCCCCCACCTCTCCTACACCTGGTTTTTACTTTTTGTGTGTAAATAAAGCAACTCTTAAAAATCACTTCCCCCTATTAAGAGTTTCAGACTTGGCCCCACCTGGGGTGAAGGAGAGGTCAGGAATTTTGGTGTCTGGACCAGACTTTGAGCACAGAGGGTGGCGTCAGGGGCTGGGGACTTGCTTTTGGTATGGACAGGTCACTGCAGGAGGCTCCTTGCTTTGCCTCTGGCTTTTCCTCAAGGCGGAGCTGCCAGGGGCATCACCAGCACCCTCTTCCCAACCCTTCCTGGGCTTACCAAGCCTCTTTTTCCTTCTCAGAACCCTCGGGATCTGGGAACCTGGGCTTTTCCTGAGATAGCCCCGAGAGGAGTCAGCTTCCAGTGCCCGGTCCTCCCAGAAGCTCTTCCCCAGGCAGGTGTGACCGGGCAAGCCTCCGAACCTTGTTCCTCAGAAGAGTGGGGGCTACAGGAGCTACCTCAGGATCACTGTGACAATTACGTTTGAATGTTATAAGCATACGTGTGCCAGGTCCTGTGCTTGGTGCTAGAGAGCTGGAGCTGGAGAGCTCACAGTCTGGGAGAGAGACACACGGTAAACAAGTAATTAGGTTCCTGCGAGAGGAGAGCAAGGAGGAGGGGAGAGAAAGCCTTGTAAACCCTGCGGGCTGGGGAGGGTCCTGCCTGCAGTGGACTTTACCCCCCCTGAGGGCGAGGCGGCCGCTGTCCACACCTGCCCACCACACGGAGGCTTTGGGAGCTGGGGGCAAGGCTGAGGCCCCAAAGACCAGGCCTAGCACAGACCCTCCCAGACGTGTGTGAGTGTGAGAGAGACACACACAGACTTTAAAATGTTCCTTGGAGGACAGAACGCGTTAAATAGAACAGTGGTTACTGGGGGCGCGGAGCGGGCAGTGAGTGTTGAATGGGGACAGAGTTCCTGCTTGGGATGATGGAAAATTTCTGGAGATAGATGGTGGTGACGGTTGTACAACAATGTGAATGTACTTAATATACTCCTAAAAGTGGTTAAAATGGTACATTTTATGTTATGTCTATTTTATCCCAATTGATTGAAAGTTTTTCTCAGATGTTCCTTAGATAAAGGCAGTCCCTGGTCATTGCCACTACCCTCAACCCCGGGCTTTTCAGACACTATTAACATTTTGGCTAGAATGATTCTTTGTTGTGGGGGCTCTCTGTGTCTTTCAGGATATTTAGCAGCTTCCCTGGCCTCTACCCACCAGATGCCAGCACCCCCCTCCATGAGACAACCAAAAATGTCTCCACACACATCGCCAAATGTCTCCCCTAGTTGACAGGCCCTCCTTAGCCTGCTTGGGATGAGCTGCTCACAGGAGAGGCCTGAGGAGGGTCGTGGGCAACAGAGAAGCAGGAGTCAGGGTGGGGGGTCTTGCCCAGACGGAAGGCCAAGGTCAGCAAACCCTGAGAGGCCCCTGAGGTGGCAGGCAGGGTGTGAAGACTCGGAATGAGATATGCTGGGTGGGTGTAGGTAGATGGTGGGATAGGCCGACATCCAGGATGGTACTAGCTTCACGACCCTGCAGCTGCCTGTCCCCCCCACCAGCCCCCACCAAGGGAGGAGAAGTGAGAGTGCTCACTGCAGCTATTCCCACTCTGAAACTGTCACCTGCAGCTGCGACCGCTGTTGGTGCCCTCTAAGATGGCCACCAGACGCTGCCCAGGTAATAGGCAAAAAGAGTATCATGGCGGGGGGGTTGGCACTGTGTCTCCTTTCCAAGCCACTGTCAAAATAAAAGCAGACAAAAGTAGATTGTTTAACAATCACCTCTGACATGGCAGCAAAGCTGACCTCCTTCTAAGACTGTGAGCAGGATCTCACTTTTAACCTAGTCTTTGCCATTAATGAGTCAGTCGGGAATGTTTGCGGAGCGCCTGTCAGGCCCCGAGCCATGCTGAGCCTAGCCGCAGCGAGCAAAGTCCCTGCCCTCCAGCAGTCGGCAGGTAATGGTGACAGTGGACAGGAGAGGAGAGAAGGGGGCAGAGGGGAGGGCATGTGGGGAGAAGAGGCCAGGCCTGGCTGGGGTATCCTCTGCCGGGGTCCAGGCTGTGGTTCATGCCCTTCTTACCCTTTTAGTGAGCACCCGGCTCCTCCCCAGAGATTTAGAGAGTGGCTTCAGGCCATTTGCCTGTGGACCTCATGCCTTCTTCTTGGTGGATTTGCTGGCCCAGTTATCCTGGGCCCCACTTAGCCCAGGGGGTTCTTGATGGGTGCGTTGGATCGAGGGTTGACAAGGTCAGGAGTCGTCAGCCCCCCAATCCCACAGCTTTGGCCGACTCGGCTCACTCAGAACCAGAGAGGGCAGGCCGTGGAGGCTGGGTTGGCTGGGAAGGGAGGAGGGTGTGGACTGGCGGATGGGGGCCATGGGGATTTCAGCTGCTGAGCTAACCCTGGGGCTGCAGCTGTGCAGCTCCTCCTCTGCCCAGCGTGCCTGGCCCCCTCCCGCCTCTGCAGGCACCTCTGGAAGAAGGTGTGTCTGATGCTGCTGCAGACCAGGGTCCTCGGGGCAGGGCCCGGGCGGGCGCTTACTCCATGCGCGTGAGTGACTGGGTTGTCTGGCCTGTGCTGGTCTCAGAGCTGGCAGTCCTGGGTCTCTGTGCCATGGAGCTGGCTGGCAGTCAACAGGAAGTGCGTCCCAGAGTGAGAGGAGGCCGGGTGGCCCTGGCAGGAAGTGACAGTGGAGTTGCCTTGAGCAGCTTTGCGGGGCTCAGAGCCTGCCCCAACCTGAGGTGTCTGTGGGACAGCAAATGGTGGGAGGAAAGAAAGACACAACCCCGGTAAGAGACTGGCTCTGACCTACACTCAGGCCAACTTAGCCAGACAGGACCCCACACCCACCTCCCTGGTAGCGCCATGTTCAGGACTCTGTGGTGCCCACCACAGCTGGACCACAGCTGCCTGGGCAGGGATGCACTCCACTCTCTGGCCTGCCTGGGCACATGACGGAGGCTTGGAAGGTGACAGGTTTTACACCAGAGAGGATCATTCTAGGCCGGAGGTGCCCTGTTTGCTTAAGCGCTGATGTGGGAGAGAACATTCCGAGCCCTGGGGAGGGTCCCGACACACGGGGTGGAAGCTGGGGCGGTGGACAGGGGTCTGCTTGTTTCACTTTCCTTCCTGTGTCGGGCCTTCCTGGCTCTGTTGGCGTAGGCCCAGGCCCCAGAGTCCAGCGGAGGACTTCTCACTTCCACCAGACGCCACCTCTTCCTCCTGTTGGGGCCCCCACCCCCAGTTCTGAGGAGCGCACATGTGCCGCTTTCCAGGGGACGCTGCTGCTGGAAGCAGGCCCGCCCAGGCCGTCCCGCGGAGGCAGCTTGGCAAGGCCCCTGGAGCGCCTTCTGCTTCCTCTCAGGCTGCTCTGTGTGCCTGGGAGCCTCGTCCAGGGAAGGAAGCCTACCTGGGAGGACTCTGGTTTGGTCCTGTTTGTTTCCAAGGCCCTTGTTCCTATTTGCCACCTCTGGGCTTCCTCACCAGATAGCAGTGGACTCAGAGTTCAAGTCCTAGACACGTAGAGCAGAAGCAGCCTTGGAAATCGGGCCGTGCAGGGGAGGGGCTGGGTATGCAGAGCGCTCTCAGGCTGTTCACTAGAGTGGCCCACCTTTCTCAAGGGAATGTGGCAGTGTCTCTGCACACTTAGATGGCCAGGGTACCTTTCACCTGGCCAGTCCACGTGTGAAACTTTATCTTTTGGAAACACACAGATGTACAGAGCTGTAAGTGCAAGGATGTTTGCTGCAGCAAAAAGTAAACCAGCCCGAAGGCCCACAGGCAGGGAGCTGTTTGCATAAATTTTGGAGCATTCAGATCCATATGCACTGGGATGGAGAGGTGCCCGCTACGCTTGTTAAGTGAAAAAGCAAGTTGCAGAACATTATGACTAGTATGTTACCCTTTTGAAAAAAACATTTCTGGATCCGAATGCGTATAGGAATACATATATATAAACATGTAATTTACACATGATTGTAGATGCATAGAGAAAAGTCTGGAAAGGATACTCACCAAACTGATAATAATGGTTTACCTTGGGGGAGTGATTTTGGGGGTAGGGAGTTGGAATAGGAGCTTTAGGGCTGGCAAGGTGGCTGACGCCTGTAATCCTAGCACTCTGGGAGGCTGAGGTGGGAGGATAGCTTGAGCTCAGGCGTTCGAGACCAGCCTGAGCAAGAGCGAGACCCCATCTCTACCAAAAATAGAAAAAATTAGCTAGTGTTGTGGCACGCGCCTGTAGTCCCAGCTACTTGGGAGGCTGAGGCAGGAGGATCTCTTGAGCTCAGGAGGTGGAGGTTGCTGTGAGCTAGGCTGACACCACGGCACTCTAGCCTGGGGAAGAGACTCTGTCTCAAAAAAAAAAAAAGAAAGAAAGAAATAGGAGTTTTAACTTTTTAACACTAGTTATTTTTGTGTAGTTTGAATTTTTATAAAAGTGTGTCTGACTTTTTATAAATAGAAAAATAAAGACTTAAAAAAGACAAAACCTCCATTGGTCTAGCCTAGTCCTCCCTACCATAGAGGTGGGGAAACCGAGGTGCTCTCTGAGAGCAGTACCTTACTGAGCAGATGTTACCTTGCCCTTCTGGTGGGCAGGCATTATTCTGCAAGTAGAGCCACCGGGGCAGCCTGGTGGCCCTGGGCATGGCAGAGCACTGAGCACAGGGACCCTTCCTGCCCCAAGCTGGACACCTACATTCTTCCTGAGGTGTCCTCGCCACCTTGCTTCCAGGTGGCTAAGGACCAAGTATGTACACACAGTAGAGTGCAGAAGGCAACCCGCACTCCTGCACTTGCTCTGTGCTTACAACACGTGCGACCTTAAGCAAATCACAAAATTCTCAGAGAGCCCCAGATTCCTCACCAGCTTCCCAGGGAGGCTGAGAAACTCTACAGGGGTCATGGGTGAGAAGAGCGTTGCCCACTGTTCAGGGACACACACAACAGCCAGGAGTACTCTTGATTTGATTATTACCTGGAACCTTAGCAACTTCAGTTCTCTGACTCGAGGGGAAAAGAAGTGTATTCCCTTGGGAGGGGGGCAATGTGGGACCTCGTGCCCAGGAGGGGCTGCTGCAGAGACTGCAAAGTGTTTGCTGGGGCCTCGGCTCTTCTGAGTCTGAGAGCCTGGGAGAACCCGTGGAGGCCCAGAGAGTGCTTCCTTGGGAGGCCTCCTTGACCCTCATGCCTCGAGAGACCAAAAGAAAAGCTGGGAGTCAGATCAGCCTGGGTTCCCAGAATTGATCTGGTGCCACTGGAACCTTCTGGAGAGGGGGTCCTGATTTGAATTATGGGGAGCATTTGTTTTTTACTGGGAGCTGCAGAGAGGTTTGGAAGCCTATATAACCTCAGTGAATGAGGGTGGGGGTGCCCCCTGGGCAGTGAAACCAGGCTGCCAAACCTGCCTGGATTCTTCTATTACTTAAACTGAATTCCACAGACCCCATGACTTCAAGGGGCCAGGCCTATGAACACTTTGACATTGAAAGCAAAATTATGAATGTATCTGCTTCATGAAGGTTTATGTGAACACAATTTCTGGACAGAGGGTGTACAACCTTCACTAGAATTTCAGAGGAGTCAATGATCCAAAATAGGCTAAGACTGCTGGTCTAATTCTCCCTTGTTTATCTTCCTTCATCTCTGCAGGTGGAAAGCAGCGATACACCGAAGGACACTGCAGTGACCTCCAAGTCCCCATCCACGGCCCAGGACTCAGGCCCCTCTGAACTGTTACCCAATGGGGACCTGGAGAAGCGGAGTGAGCCCCAGCCGGAAGAGGGGAGCCCTGCTGGGGGGCAGAAGGGCGGGGCCCCAGCAGAGGGAGAGGGTGCAGCTGAGACCCCGCCTGAAGCCTCCAGAGCAGTGGAAAATGGCTGCTGCACCCCCAAGGAGGGCCGAGGAGCCCCTGCAGAGGAGGGTGAGTCCCCAGCACAAGGGGCAACCTCTTCTGGGCCCACCGGGATTCCCTGAGGGTCAGAGACTTGGTTCTCTGGCAGGTCCCAGGAGGGATGGGCCGGGTGGTAGCTGAAGGTCGACCTGCCAAGGCTGTGGCATGGAGGCTACTGGCTGAATGGAGCCAGCACACGTTTTATTTGGCTCACGTAGTGTTTTAAACATTTAAAAAATTAGTTGCCAGTATTTAAAAATCAAAAATTTCACATAAAAATCTGGAGTTTTGGCTTCTCTTGAAAAAAAAAAACCAGCTAGATCTGGCAGCAGTGGGCTTGCATAGTGCCAATAGTTGCTAGACTGGGATGATGGTGGGTCCCGTCCATGGCTGGTTGTGCCCCTCAGTTTCCCTTAGCCCCCACCTGGCCTGTTTACTCTTTCATGTGACCAGCAGCTCTTGGGGACTGCTGTGTCTGTAGCCCCAGCCTGGGCACTCGAGAGCAGCAGATGCCCTGTGTGCCTCCCCCAGTGTGGAGGTCCTAAGCCTACCATAGTTTGGTTGACGCCCCTGGAAACTTGGTTGTCACAGTGGGGTGTGGGGGGCAGGTTGGGGTGGGGGTGGTCTGTGCACTGCCCAGCCCAGGCCTCTTCATCTGGGGACTTTTTGGCCTAGCCCTAGAATCCTGGAAAGTTGCCCACTTTTCTCTTTTAGGTTAAGCCAGCAATTTCAGGGCCAACCGAGCTGTAAACATGTTAGTAATGAGGACAACTAGCATTTGTACAGGGCTTCACAGTTTACACAGCGCTTTCTCATACATTATCACATTTGATCCTCCCAGGGCCCTGCCAGGTTGTTTTGCATATGTGCATTTTAATTTCAAAAAGTCTTCCCTCCAAGTGTGTATGATGGAATGAGTAAATTGATTAATTGGCGTGACTTATTTTGCATGGATCCAAACCTAATATTCATGCAGGATAGAGAACATTTCCAGAAAAGAGATTTCCAAACCTATTAAAAAGCTTTCACTCATTTATTATTCAACAAATATTTATGATGCTCCCACTATGGGCAAAAGCACTTTCTGAGGCATTTTGCATTTGTTGTTTTATTTACTCCTCCAAACAATTTATTCAAGAGGCATTATTGTCCCCATTTTAAGGAGAAAATATTGAGGCTTAAGGAGATAAAATGACTTGCTCATGGACCCCAATCTTAAGTGGCAGATCCAGGATTTATTAAATCCTGGTCACGTGCCTTCCCTCATCCTCTGCTATTCTGGAATGGGGCTTGGTGGGCTGAGACGGTTCCTGAACTGTCCAGGCCCCCTTGCATGTATTCTGACCCTTCATGGGAGTGTGGGAAGGGCCCGAGTGGACTGAAACAGAGGAGGAAAAGGAGAAGTCACCCCTCCCTCCAGCTAACAATGCCAGGTGTGCAAGAGGAGACCCCATCAGCCCTGCCTAGCCAAATGTGGTGCCTCCCCACGGGCCAGTCTCAGTTGACTTCCAGGTTCCTGGAATCCCACCACAGCTGGTGCCAAGCTGCTGCCCAAGGCCTTCCTGCCTTATGGGATAGAACCATGGCTCTAAGACTGCTCTTTAGCCTTGAAAGTTTGTTTTCAGTTTGAGATTTCCCTGTCTCCATTTCTAGTTGTTCTCAGGAAGCTCCTGCTTTAGTCAGTCAACAGGTGCTTATTAAATACCCATTTTGTGTGTGCTAGGATCTCTACCAGGTACTGGCGAAACCACGATGAACAAAAACCCAGTTCTTGCCCTCAAGGACCTCAGTTGGCTAAAAAGAGACATTAATGAGAAATCCACACTTCAAAATGTGTGATTATACGTGGAGATAGGTGCTCTAAGGGAAATGAAACATGGTTCTGTGAGGCCAATAACAAAGGAATCTGGGCTGGTGTGAGCTGTTATGCCTAAGCTGAAGAATGAGCTAGTCCATTAGGGGAGGGAGAGTGGAGAGAGACAGTGAGAACAGGTATAAAGGCACCCACGTGGGAGGGAGCAGGGCACCCAGGGACCTGGCAGAAGCCACAAAGCCAGAGTGCCAGGGAGAAGGGTGTGGGGAAGCCATGTGGTCAGACGGGCCAGACCAGGCCTTCGAGGCTGCCTTCTCAGGGGTGACATGATCACCTTTGCTATTTGAAAAGATCACTGTGTCATGTGCATTCTGAAATGGAACAGAGGGGCAAGGAAGCAGGATGAGAGGTTGGGAGGCTGCTGCAGGTATCAAGAGGGGAGGTGGGGTGGCTCTGATGAGTGAGGTGGTAGCAGAGATGGAGGGAGGTGACAAATGCCAAGGATATGAGAGGGAAGGGAAAGATGGTATCAAAGATGATCCTGGGCTTGGGACTTTCAGACATTAAGTGGATCTTCCTCAGAATCTGAGTGCCGAGGATGGCAGGCAGAAACGCTCCAAGTCTCAGCCTCCAGAATTTGGCATGGGACACTCCTGTGTGGCCCCAGCTACCCAGGAAGTGGAGATGCTGACAGGGATCAGAGCTGGTGGAATCCCTGAAGGCCACTGTGAATGGCCCGGATGCTGAGACTGGTGAGGTGTGTCCTAGAGGGGTGGGCAGTAGCCTACCGGAGGCTCTGCCAGGGTGTGGCAGGCAGTGGCTTGATCCGGGGTGGAGGCTCCTGCAGTCAGCTGACAGAGAACCCAGGCTCAGCTGGTCGTTCAGATGAGGAAGGAGACTGAGGCCCCAGGGAGGATGTGGCTTGGCCGTGGTCTCTTTTCAGTTCCCCTCATTCCAGGTCTCTTCTCAGGGGGCCCTGTCCGTCTCTCCTGGAGCCCCTTTCATTAGTTCCTATATTGCAAAAACACAGGACTTTAAGGCAGTGTGCCTGTGGCCTGGGCACACTCCCATGTGCACGTAGGAGGCCCAGATGCTGCTAGTACAGCCCAGGGAAAGAATCAGGAAGAGGGGAGATGGTGAAATGAGCCATAAGGACAAGAGCCAGCACCTGGACAGGCCACTGCTTGCCTTGGGACTGCTCCTGCATGCCCCGCATTAACACCATAATGGTGGTGACAGTAGCGATGGTGATGTGGCTGTCCTCTACTGAATGTCCGCTGTATTGGATGTTCTCAATCCTCGATGCTCACGGTGGTCCACAGACCACTATCAGTGGCCACATTGCCTGGGAAGTTAGAAAAAGCAGAATCGAATTGCAGGTCCCACCCTAGACCTACTGAATCAGAATCTACATCACAACGCACTTCTCACAATTTCCACACATATTAAAGGTGAAGAAGCCCTGCATTACATGTACTCTGATTTCATCTTTGTGATCCCGTGAGGAAGACCCTTATCCCTATCTTTCAGATGGGGAGACTGGGAGTTCAGAGAGGTTACTTACGCAAGATTATATAACTAGTAAACGACTGGATTAAGGGCAGCACAAAGCCCCCCTCTGCTTGGATTGAGCTTGGGGCCCAGGATCAGGCCAGCGATTGCCCCCTGAGGCACACCTGGCCTCAGCCCTGCCATGGAGATTTGAGTTCATTGTGATGAGAACTTGGGTGGCCCATGGCTGAGCACAGTCTCAGACCTAGAGGTAAATGTCAGAGCGCTCTGGCCTCCCCGTCCCTTCCCCAATGACCTGAGATGCCCTAGGGTCATGTTCAGGCCTTCCAGGGCCACCCTGCAAGGCACACAGCCACCTGGACTTGCCCTTGACCCTGGGTCTGGGCCAGGAGCGGTTGGGCTGCATGGGTGTACTGAGAGAGCAGCTGACCCTCCCTGACTCTCGACAAGTGGCGCATTCTAAAGCAGCGGGCCAGGCAGGAAGGCGTGTGTGTGTGTGTGTGTGTGTGTGTGTGTGTGAGAGAGAGAGAGAGAGAGAAAGAGAGAGAGAGAGAGAGAGTGCGCGCTCGAGATCACTCAAGTGGGCATGCGCAGAGTCTGTCACGGAGAAAATTCCAGAAAGAAGCTGGTTGGAAACTGCATAATGAAAAGCCATTCTGTTTTGGGGACCTTGAGGAATCAGGAAAGGGGCACGTCAAGAAATAATGGTGGTGGTGCACGGGAGAGGGAGCTGGCCGGGGCATCAGGGACCCTGAAAATTCATCTCAGCTCTGGCCGGAAGTTACTCCACTCCCCAGGCCTCAGTTTCCTCTTCTGCAGAATTTAGGGGCTGGACGAGTCCTCAAATCATCTCAGCCTTGATTTTGTTCTAGTAAATAAGTGATTCCCCATAAATGTAATCCAGTGCCATGGGAGGTCCCAGGTGGGAACCGTGTGCGGTCCAAAGGAGGCTGGGGAGGCGATGCTGTCTGGGGCGGCCACTCTGTTGGAGCAGCGCGGGCCCCCCGCTCCCAGCCCGGGCGCAGGCCGACGCAGCTGCTCCCGGCGCCCCCTCCTGGCCGCCCGCGGCTCTCGGGGCAGAGCGTGGAGGTCCGAGACGAGGCGGCGGCCGGGCCTGGGGGCGGGGGTTTGCGAAAAAGGTGGGGAGCTGGCTGTGGGGGGAGAGGCCGGAAAGGAAGCAAGGAGGGGGAAACAGACGTGACGGTGCGACACACCTTAAAAGGCCGGTCACATACAAAGCACTGGCAAGTACACGTTCTCACCCACCCACACAGGTGCCCGTGACAGACGCCCCGTGTCCCGCCCCCACGGCCGCCCGCGTGACATGCCCGACGCCAGGGCTCCGAGCCGCGGGGCGGCCCTTCCTGCCTCCCTCCCCAGTGCTGTCACCCGGGACACAGCCACTGAGGACTGAGCTGTCCGGGCCCAGGGGGCAGAGCGGGCAGAGCCCTGGGACTTTCTGGCGAGCGGGAGGGCAACACCCCGGGCTGAGCATCCAGAGGCCATGACTGCCGGCTGGCTTCCGCTCAGAGCCAGGAGATGAAGTGGGGGCTGTTTTTTCCGTTTTGGGCCTTTCGTCTCCCCCCACCCCAAGCTACCAGGAGCCAGCCTTGGCGACCTTCCTGCTTTGGGCCCAAGCTCAATGCTCTCTCGGCTTTAGAGAAAAGCGGCCAGGGGCCCAGGTGGAAGGAGGGCTCCCCACACACACACTCCAGCAGGAAGCTGGGAAAGTAGAACCCACCTGGCCACAGGGTGTGGCCAGGGGAGGGGGCAGAGGTGTCCCAGAGGAGCACAGGGAGAGGGCACCATCCTTCCTAACTGCAGACGAGCACTGGGGAATCACTTAGGGAAGGGGAACAACACTAATATATATTGAGCACCTACTGTATGCCAAGCCCTGCCCTAGACACTTAATGGTCACAAGAACCTAATGATTTTAGAATGTTTATCTACCTTGATTCAGTGAGGAAACAGGCTAAGAGAGGTTATGGAGGTCACACTGAGACAGTTGGAATCTAAACCCAAGTCTAGAGTAAAGGCTGAAGTCTTGGCCTGAGAATGGAGTGGGGAACGGAGGGACAGAGGCAGATAATAATAGAACCGTAATATTTCAAACTGCAGGAGGACCATGGAAACCATCTCCAGCATCTCTGTTTTCCAGGAGAGGAAACTGAGTCTCACAGAGACAAAGTTTCTTCACCAGGGTCTTGTTCCACTTGGCCCAGGGTTCTCTCCCTCCCCCCAACACACACCCAGAGATGCCTGGGGGTGTTTTTACCCCACACAGAGCAGCAAGCACTCCCAGGGCCCCTCAAGGCCAGCCTTTCCTTTACCCCCTCCACCTTCCTGCTCCCTCCTCTGGCAAAGGAGCTCTGTTGACTGGGAGCAGCAGAGTGGGGATATTTTTAGTTCCCTTCTGTGTATCTGAGACAGAGTCAACAGGCCAGAAACCAAAGCCCTGACTTTCCTCTTGTTCCTTCACACTTGGGCCTCAAACCCTACCTAGGCCTTGCCCTCAGCACTGTGCCTGGCGTGTGGCAGGCCATCATGTTTGAAACCCGAACAAGTAAATGGTTGAAGGACCCCTGTCCCTTGTGGCAGGGACCCCAGGCACAAGGTGGGGCCTCTGAGCCACTCCTGTAACTCTGCCAACGGTCCCTTTGTTCTTCCCTCTCCACAGGCAAAGAACAGAAGGAGACCAACATTGAATCCATGAAAATGGAGGCAAGTGTTTTCCTCACCCCCAGGGGCTCTGTGGATCCTGATTCTAGAAGAAAGCCATGCCTCTGCCGCCCCTGCCCCACTGTGGCCTGTGTGTGGGAGGGGGGTAGGAGGATGGGCCCCCCTTCTTTACACATCCCTCTGTGAGGAGAGGAAGTGGGCGTGGGGTTGGAAGTCCCCCAACAAGGCAGCCAGCTCATCCTCCTCCAGAGACCAGGCACTTCCCCATGCGGTCTGTGTCCATGAGCGCCCACCCCACCGTGCACATCCCTCACTTCTCTGGCCTGGACAGGGCTTGCCCAGCGCTTCCGGGGCTGCCATCTCTGGCCGGGAGCCAGACTTTCCACGTGCCCTTCAAGGGGAGTGCCTCCTCAGCCCCCACCGGGAGGAGTATAGCCTGCAGTGGGGCTGTCAGTGCCCACCTTAATGCCTCTCTGTCATCTCTCTGTCCTAGGGCTCCCGGGGCCGGCTGCGGGGTGGCTTGGGCTGGGAGTCCAGCCTCCGCCAGCGGCCCATGCCGCGGCTGACCTTCCAGGCGGGGGACCCCTACTACATCAGCAAGCGCAAGCGGGACGAGTGGCTGGCACGCTGGAAAAGGGAGGTGAGGTGTCTTCTGGCCTAGTCCCAGCCTGTCCCACGGAACTGGAAAACCAGAAATTGGCTTCAGGTGCCCTCTCGGAGTGTTGTCAGGCCCTAGCTGAGCCTCAGTGTCCCCTCAGATTAACCTCTAGAACTTACAGGGAACTGCTTGATCCCTAGAGGGTGACTGGTTCATTTGTTCTTTCAGCAAATGTTCGCTGAACACTTACTGTATACCCGGCAGTGTACTATAGGCTCTGTGCGTATATGGTCCCTAGCCTCGTGGAGTTGACGTTGTGGACAGAAAACAAAGAAACAACAGGTTGATATAGAAGATAACAGAGGCTGGCTTTAGGCAGGGTGGTCAAGATGAGCTTCCTGGAAGAGGTGACATTTCAGTTAAGATCTAAAGGAAGCGAAGAGCCAGCTGTGTGTGAGCTGGCTATGTGCGGTGCGGGGTGGGGAAGTGCTCTAGGCAGAGGAAACAGCACCCGCAAGGCCCTGACTTGTTTGGCCCAGGGTGAAAAGAGCGAGGGAGGAAGAGGCCACACGTGGCTGGAGAGGCAGGCAGGGTCCAGTCACACGGGGCCTGGCAGGGTCTGGCCAAAAGCTGGGTTACTTCTGAGTGTTCTGGGAAGCCACTGAATGATTTGATGTGGATTCAAATGGCAGCAGAGGACAGCCTGGGATGTACTTTGGAGGTAAAATCGGAAGGGCTTGCTGATGGATGGGCGGGGGAGGGAAACATGCGCTTGCTCGCTCAAGGAGGACTCCCTGGACCTGGCCTGAACCCCGGTGAGGGTCGTGCATCTGCTCAAATGGAGGCCAATGGGACGGAGTGTGGGACGGGGGCAGTCAGGGCTGCAGAGGTGAAGGTGGGCGCAAGAGCAGAACTGGCATTTACATCCACGGGGACTGAGGGGCTCACCTGGGAGATGGGAAAGACAGAAAGTCCCAGAATCGGAATCGTGTCCACAGAAACCCCAACAATTGTGCCGCATAGACAGGAGGAGTGGCAGGCATGGGGACTGAGAGGGAACGCTGAGAAGGGGCCAGGGAGGAAGGTAGGAAGGAGTGGTGTCTCGGGAAGCAAGAAGTTTTCCTGGGAGGGTGTCTGCCCAGCTCTGCGGAAAATCAAACTCATGGAGACATGCCCATGGCATGGGACAACCTGGAAGGAGCTGGTGACTTTTCAGAGAAGCTTCTGTTGGGGGTAGGGGTGGGAGTGGGGGTGGAGGGGAGCAGCCCTTGGAGGGCTTCAGCTGGTGATGGAGGTGAGGAAGTGGAGGCAGAGGCTGAGAGACCCAGGAGGGACATCGCTCTGCCAAGCACCATGTGTTTATTAGTGGAGAAAAGGAGGTACAGAGAGAAGAGGGTGGTGACTACCTGCACCAGGAAGGGAGAGGAAACTGCCACTGCCAGAATTGCCACCACGTGGAGCACTTCACCTTGGCTCTCATTTCGTCTTTACCCCAGGCCTCTGAAGGAAGGCTGTCTCCGCAGTCACCCTGCGAGAGCCTGCCCTAGAGAAAGTGCCAAACCTGCCTGACTGTTTCTAGTTCCTGCAGGATCCAGGAAGGCAGAAATTACTCTCCAGGAGGAGCCCGGAAAAAGGATACCCTGTCTGAGGTCTGGGGCAAGAGAGGCACTTACCCCTGGGGGTGGGGAGGGAGGGTTGTCTTTGGGATGGAAATACTTAGGAACCTGCAGAGAGGGGCTGTGCTTTGTAACCCCTCCTTATGCGCCACGTTTCTGCTTAGCCCTGGGGCAGGAAGCTGAGATAACTTTGACGTCTAGATCTGGAAGAGCTCTTAGACAGTCTGTGCTTCTCACACTGTGCTCCCTTGAAGAAGCAGTAGGGAGTCCTGACCTCAGTTACAATGAAAAAAAGGGACAGTTTCTCAACTCACAGGAAAAATTAAGATAATAGATACATTTCTCACTTTAAAATTTTCTATTAAAATTTAAAAAGACTTTTAATATTATGGCTGGGCACAGTGGTTCATACCTGTAATCCTAGCACTCTAGGAGGTCTAGGCAGCAGGGTAACTTGAGTTAGGAGGTCTGAGCAAGAGTGAGACCCCGTCTCTACTAAAAATAGAAAAATTAGCCGGGCATGGTGGCTACGCCTATAGTCCCAGCTACTCAGGAGGCTGAGGCAGGAGGATCGCTTGAGCCCAGGAGTTTGAGGTTGCTGTGAGCTACATGATGTCACTGCACTATACCTAGAGTGACAGAGTAAGACTCTGTCTCAAAAAAAAAAAAAAGACTTTTAATATTATGAACATTTCTAATGTTTACAGAAGTAGAGAGTAGTGTAATGAACCCCCCATGTATCTATCACCTGGCTTCGACAATTTATCAAAAGACTTTTCTAGTAAATCTTCAGCCCTTGGCATCTGCTTCCTCACACCCACTCAATGAAAGTAACTGAGTATTAACAGAAAAACTAAAAAGTTGATTTAATTTAAAATATTTTTGGTATGTTGACTTGCAGTGTGGGACCTCCAAAGAAAACATTTTCTGCTAGTAAGATTGTTCTTTATTTACAGGCTGTGAGCAAAGATGCCCATAAAGACTCCAGTACAAGTTTTAGGACTACTGATCCCTCATTTTCAGACTATGGGACTGGGGCTACAGGGTGATGTGTTGGGCCACAAGCTCACACAGCAAATTGGGACCAAGGCTGGAATGGAATTGGAGTTCAGGCTTCCCGCTCCTATGAGGGGCCTGGCTTCTGAACGTCACACTCCTCCTGGGCTGTGCCGGGGCCGGGGAAGGGCTCCCTGCAGGTGTCAGGAATGGTGGGAAAACACAGGCAGCTTTCAAGATTCCCAAGTCCCTTTCAGACTCAAGAGTAGTAACAGTTGCCATCAGGCCGATTTCTAAGTGGTGTAACAAGAGTATGGAAATCCACCCTCTTTTCTCAGTCTCATCTTAGTTCCTTGGCATTTGACCCTTGCTTCTGAAATTGCCTCCCTAGGCCTTCCTGACATCCATGCAGGTGCTTTCCCCCCTTTCAGCTTTGTCTCCTTAGCAGCATCCTCTGCCCATAACAGTGGCGTCCACAGATCACTGCCCCCACCCCCAGCCAGTGTTGATCTACTTACCACTCACCTACTCTCCTAGATCCAGCTACATGCCCTCCTCCCAAAACGGACACCTCCCCTCCTAACCAGCCACCTGCCTTCAGTGCTCAGCTCCCACTGTTTCCCAGGAGATGTCACTTGGAGGTCCAGCCAGCACTTCCTAATCTCAGAATGCCATACCTACTTTTTAATTCATTCGGGGCATCTTTACTGAGCCAACTACCAGAACCTTCCATGTCTGGGCGCCATGTACAATACAGGGGCTCCCAGAAGCATAGAGATTCCTCTTTATCCCAAGAGAGGATGAGGCTCAGGGCACCTGTAGGACGAGCATTGCCCTAAGGGGGGGGGGGTTGGACTAATTCTGCCTGGGGTCATCCAGGCATCAGCAAGAGGTGGCTTTTGGCTTTTAAATCACTGGAATTTAGGGAAGGGGAAGTGAGGGGAAAGGCATTTCAGAAGGAGGTATACAGCACGTACAAAGGTCCTGAGACATAAAACAGTGTGGCCTTTTCAGGAATGGAAGCACAGCATGGGAGCGTGGGTGGAGAGTAGCAGGAAGTGTGGCTGGAAGGTGGGGTCAGGCCAGGGCCTGAAGGAGTTGTGTGCCTGGTTGTGGAGCTGCCACCAGACCGTAGCCTGCACCTGCCCCTTCCCCTAGTCTGTGTGCCCCCCGGGGGGCTTCTTCTTCAAAATGCACCCCCCCAGCTTAATTTCCTTTTCCTTTGACCACCCTTGTCAGTGAGACCATAGTTATTGAGTGAGTCTTACTCTTTACTTTTCTGTCCACCCAAGATCACCAACCTCCCCAGGCTTTTCCCCTCTAAATTTTAAGACTTAGACTACCACAAAATGAATCAAATTTAAAATAAGTGGATAAGGAAATGAGACATTTTCTCTATCCCTGGGGCTGACATGGGAATTCCTGCTGGAGCTGGGAAGCTGTTGTCTTCTGTCTGTTCCACCTCCTATTCCTGTTCCTTCACCTGTTTACTAGTTCTCTTATGGATTAACTTCTGCTTTAATCATGCCCAGCCCTGCCACAGAACCTACAATGGCTCCCCATTGTCCCCCCCCCCCCATGGTGTCAGGTATCCTCTGGCTGCTTCTCAAGGCTTCAACCCTGTGACCTCCACAATCAACCCACCCCACTTCACTACAATTCTCTAATGGGTCCCTTATGAGGGACCAGTCTCCCCTTCGCCCTTGCCATGCTCTTTCCTTCCTCCCTGCCTTTGTTCCTGCTGTGCTTTCTGCTATCCATGGGTTGAGGCCAAGAGCTGCTGCCTCCTCTGGGAAGCTCTCCACAATTTTTCCAGTCCACACTGACCTCTTCCTTTCTCGGAACCCCTGTAGTCCTTGCTGTTAATATTGTTGGGTTTAGCACTCAATTATATTTCATGGGGTATTTTTCACTATTGCTTATGTGTTAATCATGTCTTCCCCCCCATCATGGCTAACAGGATGCTGGGCAGAGAGAGCCAGCTCAGTGAATACCTGTTGATTGGCTAAGCAGTTGAGAGGTTGGTGAATGGGGGACCCCTTCCCTGGGAGTTTGGGCCCTTGCATTTCCACATGATAAGGACCCAAGCCCTCAGTCTCCAGGTGGTTTTTCCAGGAGTGCTGACAGGTGTACCTGGAGAATAGCATGGGCCAGGGGACCGGTGTGGGAAGCCTCCCACGGATAAGGTAGTGCCCAGAGTCATCCCCACCTGGTGTTCCTGCTTGAGCTGAGGAGAACCTTCCTTGGCCTGGCAGAGGCAGCCCCAGCCCAGGCGGTGGGGAGGACAGAGGTGAGGCAGTTCCTGGGCTCCTCTTCCTCATAATAAGCAGGACAAAACAGACCCTGAGGGAGTGCTGTCGGTTTAGGAAGGGTTTCTCACCAGTTACTTCCCTGGTCCTGGCTACAGCTCTACAAGGTACAGGGACCTAGGGTAGGTAGCTGGGATGTCCCCTGATCCGGGAAGGTTGCTGACTCCCAGCTTGTATCACTGCTGATGGTTTTAGGACTCAATTATAGCCCATTGATGTTATGACTCTCTCAAGAATCTCTTCACCCCAACCAGATTCTAAATTACTACAGGGCAGGGAAACCACGTCCTACTGTTCTAGGATCTGGTCTGTTTCCTGGCTCCCAGCCTGCAGGTAGGAACTCTCAACTCAAGCATCCTTACACTTATTAGATGCTTAATAAATATTAAATAGGGATGTTAACAAATAATCTGTGGCCCAAATTTCATGGTCTCTCCTCCCTTCCCCCTCCTGCACTCTGCCACACCTGGCCCTATCTGCCCCAGGCTGCCCAGCAGGTAGTAGGAGCCTCACATTCCTGAAGGGCCGGGTGCTGTTTACTGTGACCTTTGGAGGCAGGTTCAAATTCGGCCTTGGGTGAGGTCCCACTTACTGGATATGGGAGACCTCAGCTTGTGGCTGAGGTCCCAACTCTGGGGGTAGACTAGGCTGTGCTCCGCTCTCCCAGGTGTGTCTCATCTCTGTGATAGCAGCACTTACCAGTTTGTTTTCTGCCTCTACCCAACTGGAGCTTGTTAAATGCAGGCACTCCAGGCACCTCTGCCCCCAGGGCTGGCACAGGGGAGGTCTGGGGTAAAAGAGCCCTTAATGAATAGTTCTGAACCCAGAGTTGTGTGATTAATAAGGTAACTAATGCACAACATTTAAAGCGCCAATTGCAGAGCTACCATATAATGGGAGTTTGATAATCTTTTACAAATTATTTTAAATTACGTATTACACAAATACATTCTTGTATCTACCCTCTCCTGCAATTTTAATTCCCTCACTAGAAATACTTGATGCTACCGGTTTGGTGTGTGTGTGTGTGTGTGTGTGTATATATATATATCATGATATTTTTCTATCCATGTATGTGTGTAAATATATAATTTTGCCTCACAGGTTTGTTTGTTTGTTTTTAATTTTCCTCTTACATAAATGGAACCGCTCTACAGTTTTGTTTTACAGCTTGGGTTTTCACTTACAATAAGTCTGGGCAATCTAGCCACATAATTACTATTATATGCCACCATATGGATTACCATGATTTTATTTAGCCGTTCTCTTACTGGTGGGCATTTATGTTGTTTACGATATTTTACTGTCTAAGCACTGCAGCAGTGAATATCCTTGGTCATGCCTCTTTGTGCATCTGTTTCTCTAAGATAGATAACCTAGAAAGAAAAAGGCCAGGTGGAAAGGAATATGCATTTTGCATTTTATAAAATCTGCCAAACTGTCCTCTAAAAAGGGCAGTGCCAATTTATGCTCCTGCGAACAGGGTATGAGAAGACTTCCACCTTTGCCAACATCAATATTTTGATAATCAAATGGGTGGTAAAATGGTATCTTGTTATGATTTTAATTGGCATTTCCCAGATAATAAGTGAGGCTGAATGTCTTTTCATATGTTTATTGGCCATTTGTGCTGCTGCTTCTGTGAGCTTAGCAAATGTTGCTTCCTCTGGCTTTACAGCCCCGCAGTCCCAACAGACTGTGCTTCCTGTCCGCTCAGGGAAGAACAGCCTGTGAATGTCCAGAGGGTCACCTCCTGCTGTGCTATATTCCATTTAATAAGCAGTCACTCCACACCCACTGAGCAGGGGGACCTTGTGCTAGGGGCTTTGGGAAGAAGAAGATGACTAAGGTATGATCTTCTGGCCTTCAGTCTGGTTCAGGGAGACATACATGAAAAGTGGCAACTAGACCCAATAAGGGCTAGAACCAAATTATTAGCCAAGTGTTTGGGTAGCAGTGTTAGGGTATCCGGACCTGCAGACATTCCTCACTTATTTGCCATACCTGACCTTTTGCAGGGTGGCCTCAAAAATAACATCACCCTTGAAGGAGATGATGACATTTGGAGCAGGCGCAGCAAGTATACTTTAACAAATGGCTGAACGTGTTTTAAAGGTGCTCCTGTGACAGCCTATAATCAGTAGTGACTTCCAGGGCTGGCCTTTACCAGAAGCTGTGAAAATTGTCATAAAGGGACCCTCCATTGTCCTTTAAGTGGATGGGCTGTTTCCACACTGGAGTATTTAGTTCTTCTGGGGCACAGAGAATAACCGCCCACTTTTTTAGAGGTGAGAAAGTAAGAGGTGGGGGTGTGGGGGTTGTGGCTAGTAACTTGCCCAGGGTCCAACTCCTGGCCCAAGCAAAGCCCAAACTAGGGAAAAGGGTGTTGAACCTTACTGAGCATCTAGTAATACTTTACATCAGGCACTATGCCAAGAGCATTCACTTGCACCACAAGCACTAAATATAGTATCTGCATTTATTATAAGAAGTATTTCTTTTTTTGCAATGTCTGTGTTCTTTTATTTCAAAGGATAGCACCATCATCCCTTAGTACCCAAGGCAGAAGTCTAGAATTAACCTTGACTCTTCTAACTCTCATACTTTCTAATTCAACCTTATAATAAGTATTTTTAATCCCCATTTTACTATTAGATAACTAAGATTTCCCTAAGTAAGAGGGTTAGAACCACATGGATATCCTTATTGGAGAGGTCCAGTGGGCAAAACTAGACTCCAAATCTCATGCTCCTTCTTTTGTGCACCCAGATGCCTCAACTCAATCCAGTTTTCCTGGTTTCCAGTCTTGGGCTGTTATGAAATTAAAGTACAAGTTTAGAAGAGACGAAGAGAGCTGGCCTGGCCTTCCACTTCCTGGGCTGCAGTTGTTCAGGCTGCTCCGTGCCCATCTTTGGGAGGTCTAGATCCTTTTCGGCCCTCATGACCAGTCCCTCCCTGCTTCACTCATGTGGTCCTGAGCCCTTGAATTGCTGTTTTCTCATGACCATGTGTATGATGTTGTGAAATAGGATTAGGAGAGGTTGGAATGAGATTCGGGAGGCCTGGTTTCTGGTCTCAGCTTCTGCCTGATTAGCTGATCAATTTGAGGAGGTCTTTCTCCTCTCTGCACTTGAGTTTCCTGGTTTGTAATGTGACAGAAGTAGACTAGATGACCCCAGAGAGTCTACGATTTCGTAATGGTTGGGGGAGGGCTGGAATCATGATCGGCTCCCTTTGTCACCTAGACTACCTTGTATGTAAATTCTAAATTAAATACATGAGTGAATTCTCAGACCTCACATATATATGCCTCTTCCAGAAGCACATAAATAAAGCATCCTTACAAGAACTGTTTTTAAAAAGACTTTCATAAACTTCATGTGTTTGGTTCTAGGGCCTGGCTTTCCTGTCCTCTTCACTTCCTCCTTGCTTGTTTCGTGCGCGGATTAGAAAGGTAGAACAGGGTGCTCATCTGTAGACACGTAGGTCTAGATATGAAGGAGGGGCTTGAGCTGTCTCTGAAAGGTGAGGTTGTAGAGTGTGTCCACCACCTGACTCGAAAGTCTTCCTTAGATCAGAAATTGCTATCCCTATTTCTGGCTCTAGCCACCATCTACCTACATCTGCCCCTTACTAGTCGTTGTCTTTTCATCCATCACATAATCATTCATTCATTACTTCAAAGAGTTGTTGAACATTTACCGAGCAGATACTGCATGCTCAGCCTTTAAGATACCACCATGTGTGTCTGGGTATCCACTATGTTCCAGCATTTTTCAGACACTAAGGAAACAAATTTAAAGGGATGTCAGAATTCCACCCTGGGATCCCATCCTCCCCTGTAAGAAGTAGGCAGGTAAATGAATAGATTGTGCTGTAGCCCTGTAAGGGCTCTTTTAGAAAGGTCAGGGGGAGGGTTGTTTGTTTTTCATTTTTAGAGACAGGGTCTTGCTCTTTCACCCAGCTGGAATGCAGTGATGCAATCACAGCTCACTGCAACCTCAAATTCCTGGGCTCAGCTGATCCTCCCACCTCAGCCTCCCAAGTAGCTAAGACTACAGGAACACACCACCATACCTGGCTAATTGTTAAATTTTTTGGTAGAGGTGGGTCTTGCTATGTTGCCCAGGCTGGTCTCAAACTCCTGGCCTTAAGTGATCCTCCTACCTTGGCCTCCCAAAGTGCCAGGATTATAGGCGTAAGCCACTGCACCCAGCCCCCATTTTAGAAATATTAACAGAGAGACTACGAGAGCACTACCTAACTCTGCCCCAGGACCTCAGGGAGGGCTGTGCCAAGGGAGGACACTGTGTGGGCCCTTGGCTGGAACAGGAGTTTGCCTGACAGGGATAGTCGGGGGAGGGCATGGATTGGTAGGTGGTCAAAGTAATCTTCTAGGAGTTTGGAGTCTAGGGCTCCTCAAGATTTCTTGCATATTTAGGTCAACTTTTAGAGACATTCCCATAGCACTTTCTATGGGGCTAGCAAAGGAGAAGACGTAATGACTAATGATCTGTCTGCTTGAAAGACTGGGCCACTTGTCAGGGAGGCCTCAGGGATGTTCAAGCTTGGGGTAGTTTGCTGGACTCTCTGCGACTCTTTTCAGGAGCCAATGCATTAGTTGAAGGAGTTAATGGACCAGACCTCGGTACTTACTACTTATTACTTAGTAATTCAGTACTTACTAAATACACTGGACACTATGCTGGGGTGGGGGCAGGGAGGCCAGTTGGACATAGGCCCTGTCCCAGAGGCACACATGGCCTATGGAGGAGGCGCGATGTTCACAGCAAGCCCCAGGGGCAGACAGAGCATGGGGCTTGCTCTGTTCTGGTACCAAGAGCAAAACACAAAGCATAGAGGACGATGAGAGCTGCTTCTGGGGACTCTGGGGAAGCCTCCCGGAGGAGGCAGCATCCTTTGGGAATTTCAGTAAGTGTGAAAGAGAAGGCCTTTCAGGAAGAGGAACTACTGAGGGCAAAGAGAAGGAGGCATGATGCTTCTGGGTTGCCTAGGAAACAGCAAGAGATCGGTAACCAGGGTGCAGGGGGTTTGGGGAGGATGTGTAAGAAGAGATAAAACTAGAAAAGATGGTCAGATGATCAATAGCGAGAAATTTAGGCTCATTCTGCAGTGGGGAACAGAGGTATGAGAGAATTGGACATGCATTTTAGGAAGACAACCCTGGCAGCATTGTAAGCTGCCCAGAGGGGACGTTTAGAAGCAGGACCAGGTAGGCATTACATTTGGCCTTGACTAGGGGGTCAAGGTAATGGGAGCAGACTTGAAAGAGATGCTAGGACTGATCCTGGCTGCAGGGAAGGGAGAAACCTGCTGGGTACTGGGGGCTGGACTGGGGGGCATCATTATCCGAGACAGGGAATCCTGGAGGAAGAGCAGGTTTGGGGCAGGTGAAGGTGAACTTTTTGTTTTCTTAAGGCTATATTTTGATAAGTAGAAGTTTTTAATTTTAATAAGTCCAATTTATCCTTTTTTTTTCTTTTATTAGTATGTATATGTGTATGTATGATCTCTAAGAATTTTCGGCCTACCCCAAGGTCATGAAGGTATTTTTTTAGGAGGGGTTTTGGACAAGCTGCTTTTGAGAAGCCGGCAGGTTGGGGAGAGGTTTAGTGGGCAGCTCCAAAGGTAGGTCTGGACTCCGACTGGAGAGTCCTCCACGTGGAGGGGATGTGCAGGCAGCAGGGCAGGGAGAGAAGAGCCCAGAGCACAGATAGCAGCCCCAGTGGAGAGGACCAGGACAGGAGGGGCAGGGACACAGAGCTTTGGGAGCAGGTGGCCAGCATCTGTAAGGATTTCTTGAACTAATTAGAGGACTACTGAGCCCCTCCTCACCTATCTGCAGAGCCCTTTTCAACCTCCATCAAGTCCCTGAGGCTACCCTTCACCCGTCATCTCTCAATTGGCACTCCCTCCCGTGTCAGTACACGGGGCGTGCATGTGCGTGTGCATGTGAATTTTACCATGTTTCTGACTTGCCATTCTTCAATAGCAACTCTTCCCAGATGCCATCTGACTCTTCCCCTATTCCTGTTTAGTCAGTGAATGGCAAACAGAATAAATATTATCTTCACTTCCAATTCAGATGGATTGTACAAAAACAGGAATAACAGCTCTGTCTCCTGTGTATTTGACTCTAGATGCCCATCTGAAAGGCAGCTTTGATGGGCAAAAAACAAAAATTGAATCAAACTTGTTTTATACATACCAAAAACACTATTAGAATTCAGTGTTTCTTAAAGGGTGGTTGCGTATTACCCTAGCAGCACTGCCTGGGCAATGCGTGAAACAGGCATATTCCTGGTCCCTGTCCATTCTGAACCTACTGAAGCAGAGTCTCTGGGGTGGCACCTGTGAATCTGACTTTCTGGCCACACTCTGCATGATTCTGGGGCTTCCTAAAGTGTGAGAACCACCAAGCTTCAGACCATTAGAAGTAAAGCAAATCTGGCTCAGAAGGGATTCCAGACAGATGTACTGGCAGATTTATCTAGTATATCACCTGGGCGGGGGGGGTGTCTCACTGCACATTACAGTTACCAAAGACTTTTGTTTGTTTAAACACCACTGCCTGGGCCAGAGTAATCACTTCAGGAATTTAGTGATGGCCCTGGCACGTGTTGTTTCCAAAGCTTTCCGGGTAATTCTGACGTACAGCCCAGGTGGCCACTAGAGTGATGAGCTGAGGAAGAAGTCTGGGCTCTAAGGCGGGCAGACCTAGGGACGGTTTCCAAACATGGTGCGTGTAGGGGGAGGAGACCGGAAAGGCCTTGGTACAGGAATTTAAATTTTTCCTTTTGGATGGAGATAGCAGGGTTCCCGCTGTGTTCAGCAGTCGTTACCTGCTATGCTCTGTGCGGTCTTCTGGGCTCCTCCTGAGTCTCCCCTTTGGACCCTGAAACTTGAGAGGGTCTGCATGCCTGAATCTGAATGCTGGTGCTTAGGCCCCTCCCTTTGACCCCTGGAGCCTGGGGAAGGGTGGGGAAAACAGGCCTGGCTGTTAAGGTTAACAGGTTCCTTTCAGCCCATACCCACCTTAGTATAAAATTAACATTTCTGTCCAGTTTCTAAAGCAAAATGACAACATCAACATGCCCTAAAGCAAACTTGTCATGAGGTTCCTTCTACCTCTCATAGGTCAGCCGCTCCTGACTTCCTTTGATCTTACCTGTAATATTTAGCAGATATTTGTGGTGCCATTAGGCTGGTTAGGAAACCAATATCCAAAGAAACTAGGTGGTTATTTAAGGTCTTGTCAGCAGCTATAAGGCTGTGCTCAGCCCAAGACCCCACAACCCTACCAGTTGGATTTCCTGGTAAGGGGCAAGTGAGGCCTGGGGTCAGGTCATGTGGCACTGCCTCCCCCTACCCCTGCTGTGGCATCTCTACCCCCTGCCCTGCCCACCAGGCCCCCAGACTCACTTGCAGGTGAAGCTGTGCAGACCCCGAAGTTCCAGGTTAGGAGATGAAAACGACCAGGAAGGAAGAGTTGTGTCTGTGGAGCAGCCTTCCCTGTACGGAGCAGACCCGGAGCTGCAGGGAAGAGAAGGAGGGTGGGCGCAGTGAGGAAGCAGCAGCCGCTGAAGCTGCAGAAGCCTCATGGCAGGTCTGCTGAGTCGCAGCTGCCCAGCGTACACCACTGGGGAAGTACAGGGCTCCCTGGGAGAGAATGGGGGTGCCAGGTGGGATGAGGCCTGCTTGGGACATAGATCAGGGATCAGTGAGGAGGGGCTTTTGAGTAGATGGGCTCCCCCACCCTGCTTTTTGCTCTCTTGACCAGAAGTTGAATATTCAGAAGAATTTATCTAATGTGAGTAAGTGTATCAGCATGACAGCCCCCTCTTACACTCCCCTCCCTAACAGATATGCATAAGGCGGTGCTTGTGTTTTCCTGCCCTTCATCTGCGAGGGCCCTAATGCAATTGCAGATTCCCTCCAAAATCTGGCCTGGGAGGGAAAAACCTGGGAGGTTGTGCCCATTCCAACTTCACCCTCTCTCGTCTTCCCTTGAGTCTTCCTGCCTCTCCGGATCCCAGTCTCTCCAGATGTCCTTCGGCACACGTAGACAGCATCTTTGCCACAGAATTTACCATCTAATTGCATGCTGTCTTGAAGGAGGGCTGTCATTTCATGTGTGGTGGATCTTGGGTGCACAACTAGGCTGTAGCAGAATCGTGAAGGCCCATCGTTTCCACCAGCCTACCTGCTGCAGGTGCTCAGGGCTGTGTTCGGGTGTGCCTCAGGCAGGCTGAGGTTGGCTCCAGGCAACAGCACAGCTTCCTTATGGGTCCTAAAACTAGACCCATGGCATGTGCCCAAATGCTGCTCCTCTCCCCAGACTCAGGGAGGAGGTTCTGCTACAGGGCCCAGGTTTGGGGTGTTGGCGTAGAGCCCAACCAGGCCAGCACACTGCAGTTGCCATGGTGACCCTTTTGCTTTGCACTTCAGGAGGATGGATTTCTCTTTCAGCCCTAATCATCTGCCTGGGGTGCCACCATTCTGTATACCCTGGGAACCAGACTCCTGGTCCCTACCTTCCACGTTCTGCCACAGAGGGCAGCTTGTCAAGAGCTTCAGCTTTACATCACAATCCGGTGTCAGAGGACAGTATGATCTGGCTTGAAAGGGGAACAGGAGGGAAAGGCCCACAAGTGGGCCACTCACCTCCAATGTGTGCAGGAGGGTGTGCACCTCCCTCTCCTTCTGCCTACCCCACCTCTCCCCAGACCACTTCCTCTTCAGTTAATGACTCTGACCCCTCAGGTGGGCTCAGTCCTCTCGCAGCCTCAGTTTTCTCATTTGTAACAGAGACAGCCAGGGCTATCAGTGGTTTCCACACCTGGTTAGTATCTGAATTACCTAGGGAGGTTTTAATAGATTCCTTGGTACCACCCTAAGTCTGCTGATCTACAGAAGTAGAGCACCAAGAATCTGTATTTTTAAAATCCTCCTTGGGTGATCCTGATGCACTTAAACCCAAGTGAGTTTGGGATTCTCCTGGCAAGATGATCTCTAGGGCCCTCATGGAAAGAAAAGGAAGCTCTGCCCTGTGCTGAGGACTGCCTGGCCTTTCTGGGTTCTCAGGGGCTTCTAGAGAACCCCTACAGGTTAGTCTTGTCAGAAAGCAGGTGCTTGCTTCCTGGTCATGCTGGCTAACCCAAGACCAGGCTCCCATCTTTCCCTCTCAAGAGAAGCCAGGAGACAGAGAATGACAGGAAGGGGGGATGTTGCCATAACAACCAGCTCCTGGCAGAGGCCTCCCTTCTAGGGGCTGGTACTTCACCCCAGTCCTGGTGGTTTCCATGGAGATGGGTTACTGAGGGATGGGGGAACACGTGCCCCACTTAGAGCATTAGCCAGGAGCTGCTAGAAGGCAGAAGCCCATCACTAGGTGGGAGCCTTGGACCCCTGTCAACTTAGAGTCCTCCCAACATGGCCTCTGCTCTCCGGGTACACATCTGACACCTTCTCCCTGCTTAGTTGCTCTCTCTGCAACTGGTCTCCTTAGCAACAAGTCTTGCTAACTCCATGCTGTTGGCTCCGTGGCTATTTTTAGCTTCACTGCCAGCAACCCAGCCCTGGTCATTTGCTTGCAACCTCCATATGGATTTCAGGGGAATAGGAAAACAAAGATTCCTTTTGGGAGCTCTAGACTGGGACCTCTTAGCAATTATTAGGATTTCTGCTATGAAAAGGATCTATCCCCCAATTTGGAACTTAGGCAGTGGATTAGGGATGAGGCACCTGAGACACTGTTGCATTCAGTTCAACAAACACTGTTTTAATCCTCTATTGTGTGTCAGGTGCTCCGGCCCACATCGCTTCCATATGAAGCTGAATAAGATCCAGTCCCTGCCCTCTAGGAATTTTTAATCTGTGGAGGAGAAAGATGAGTACACAGTCACCTTTGTACAAAGCAAAGCACAGACTGGCAGGTTCTAAGAGAGGCTTACAAAGTGCAGAGAAGATAAGGGACAGTGGCGCAAGATAAGGGTGAAGGGCCAGAGTGGCACTGTCCTAAAGCACTTTCTGTGGTAGAAAGGTTCTAAAATCTCTGCCATCCTATAGAGTAGCTTCCAGCCACATGTGGCTCTTGGACACTTAGAATGGGGCTAGTGTGACTGAGGAACTGAATTTCCATTTGTATTTAATTTTAACTAATTTAAATTGCCATATGCAGCTAGTAGCTTCCTTATCAGACAGTGCAGGGCTACAGAAACTTTCATGGTGGAGGCAATTGGAGGTAACTGGTGTAGGAGGATGGGCAGGATTTTGGCTGGTAGAGGTTGAGAGGCATTCCAGGAAGAAGGCAGGCGTGAGGAATACCAGGTGGGTGGGCAGAATGGGCTTCGTGATATAACACGGAGGCCTTCAGATTCGTGGGGGTTTTGAATGTCATGCAGAGTGTTGACTGCTTGGCATTGAGGCTTTTGAGCTGTAAGCAGCAAGACAGGTTCAGAACAGACATTTGTGCTGATCTCACCGCTTTTTGTCTGAATAAGGTTTCTCTGGTCCTGGGGCTGGTGAAAATACACATGTGTCAGAAAATGTGCAGTGACTTCACACGTGTTGCTTTACAGATGGCTTTACAGAGGTCATAGCTTCTCTGATAATTGAGTAAAGGGATTCAGGTGATAAATGTCCTGTATGATGGCAGCAACGTAACCTGCCCTCATCCTGCCAGGACTGGATTTTATGACAAAGCGTGCCATGGAGTGCTGAACTTTGAGTTAAAACCAGTCAGGCAGGAGTGGCCCTTCCTACCCCGGACCTCCTGGTGTTTCTCCCCTTTGGTGGGGTATTATGGCTTTATGTCTCATCTCACTTCTGTGAGGCTGGAAAGTCAAAGTAACACACTTAGGATCCTGTTCTTCAAAGACCCGGGAAAGCGGTGCACACCAGAATGTTAAATTTACCAATTTATAACAGGATGTGTCCTTGCCACACAGATCATAATACTTGTCCTGCTGTTTTCTGGCAACTTGCTGGTATCAGAGTCATTGGAAAATGTAATTAAAATTAGAAGTTTGCTTGACGAATACAGGACCGGGGCCGAGAGAGTCAGGTGTCCTTAAGAGGTATTTTCATCAGGCTTTGGCAGCCTATTGGATCACTCTTGTCTGCCTGCCAAACAGGAACTGTGCCCTCTCTCTCAGGTCACCCTCTCTGCTGGACCATGCGAGACACTTCCTCTCCGGCATCTCTTTTAGGCCCTTGACATCCACCATATCTTCCTTTAATCCAGGAGTTCCTCCTTTCAACATACTTTAATAACAATTCCAAGAACATGGCTTATTTTACATGATGCTGCTATTTGAGGCTGGCTATCTTTATCTCAGTAAAAAGACCTATCCTAGCAACTATACAGGGAGGGTTACTTTGGAAGGTCAAGGGCATATGTGACCTGAGGATCCTTGAAAGCTGCCCTGGTTCCCCCCCCCCCAACCTTTTACTAAAATCACCTCTGTCCTAGATCTTGGGGTCTCTTTTGCTTTGAGGTCTGACTGACCACAAAGAAGACACATCTCTGTTTTAGTGACTCATTGTCTATAAAAGGGTAATGTTTCCTGTTTGCATAGTTACAGGAGAGGGAAGATGCCCTAGGTTGGTGAGGGGACACCTTTGAGACTAGGCTTCCTTTGCTTAGGTTGGGAAGTTGTGTGGAAGAGGTAATAGTTGACTCTAAAGGATGAGAACAAGGAAGTTTGACAGCTGGAGGGAAGAGGCTACTGTATTGTGGGCCAGAAAGTGAATGGTTCTGGCCAGTTCTGACACTTGGAGCCTTGGCCGTATGTGCAGGCACTGTTACAGTCTGAAGAAGTCCCAAGACCACAGAGGGTAGAGTCTGAGGTGCTCAGCCACATTGTATTGGAAAAGGAGATGTCATAGATGAGCCAGAGTATCTGAAAGGAGCTGCCAAGCCAGAATCAGAAGCTTCCTTTTAAGGGGAGGCCTGGGTGAGGTCTCAGGTGGCCCATTCACCTGGCCTGGATGCTGAGGAAAGATCAGTTACTTCAGAGAGAAGCAACTAAACAAGTCCTGTTACATTCCTTAAAGGCTGGGAGCAGGCCGGAGGCATAAATTCAGGGTTTCTCATCTCTGCTTCACCAAGTGGATACCTTAATTGGGTTGAGAGATGGGTTAGAGCAGAAGGCCTCTTGTTTTTTTTTTTTTTTTGAATGGCTCCTTTTCCTAGCTGTATGGATTCTGGGTCTCAGTCAGGGCTGGGGGGAAATGTGTACCCCCAAGTTTTATAGGTAGAAGGCTGATTCAGAGGCCTCCTTCTTCTTCAGGGTTTGCTTGCTTTGATGGCCCCAAGAGGGATGGTGGGCTGTCCTTCACCTCAGCATCTCTTGACCTCATTATACCAGCACCTGTTCCAGCTGGTATGTCCCAGCTGACTGTGGCTGTGAGCCAGGCACCTGGGGAGTTACCTCACTGTCCTTAGGAGATGCTGGTATTCCAAGGCCTGGGAGGGCTGACGTCATCAATCCTATTTTGCAGATGAGAAAACAGACTTCTTGGGGTTAATTAAGTGGCTTGTTCAAAGTCATGGTGGTGGAATCAGAACTCACGTTCAGATCTTCTGACAAGCTAAACAGCCCTCTGTTGCTGGGAGTTCCTCTGCTCTTCCTTCTCATTAATCAGGCAAACCGAAACCAGCCTAAGCTTTCTAAGATACCCATTCATCTTGTCTTGTCAGAAAATGTGCAGGTATTCTTCACTGTTATGGGATACGTCCATTGACACACCTGAAATCTTGCCATTTTCCAGCTTTCTGTGCCATTTTAGCTTTAGTGTACTGGGGGGCTGCAGGTGGGTGAGCAGTCCCTCCCTTTCCACCCTGGCAGCTCTTACCCACCCATCCACAGCCCAGTCTCTGCTCACCTCCAACTCACCTCTAACCTCTCATATCTTTCATACCATTTTTTGTTGTCTTCCAAGCCATCCTGGCCAGTTCTCCTTGGTATTTGTGGCATAGTTATCTTCACATATGTTTGTTTTTCAGTGATCCTTTCATATCTCTCCAAATCCAGTGGAATCTTCAACTCCTTGAGGGCAGGGCAACAGGGTCTGCTTCTTTATCTGATGCTACACCCAACCTAATGGAGGGCTGTGGGTGGAGACTGCTGTCCGCCTTGAGGGGAGGTGCCTCTGCTCGGAAGGCTGCACCTGGAAGCCACACCTGGAGGCCCCAGGAAGAAAGTAAAGTCTTCTTGATCTGCAGATGTTCGTGCACGGGAATGAAGGAATCGCTGTACTTTAGAAAAAGCGCCTTCGCTCCCGCCCCCTCTCGTTCCTCCACCCCTTGCAAACTGTAAAATGAGAAGTCGAGGGAAGACCCAGAGTGACGTAGGGGCCTGGGGCACATGGCCAGGAAGAAGCTTTCAAAGCCTCAACTCCTCGAGCCATGCTTTTTAAGGCACCCTCTATCCACCTGTAGTGTGGGGGCGGGAACGCCCCCCCCCCCCCAGTCCTAGGCCTCCCTGTTTCGGTGCGGGTGCTCTCTGTCACGCTCAGTGTGTATTCTCTGAGTTTTCCTACTACTTCCTGGGCCTTGCCTCTTATCTGTAAGCTTTTTTTTTTTTTGGGTTGTGCTTCTGAGAAACTCACTTTTAACAACTTTCTCCTGGCTCTCCCAGTCCGTCGGAAAACTCCGCTCTCCTTCGCCCGGACTCGCGGCTCCCTGAGGGCTCGCAGCAGAGAGCAGCCCCTTCCCTCCCAGCGGCCCTCTTCTCCCCCGCGGCTCCCCGCGGGCTCCGGCCGCGCCCCCCGGCTCCGCGCTAATCTCTTCCAGAGTTGGGGGAGAGGGGGCAGGGCAGGCCCTTCCCGGGAGGCGGGGGCGCTTCCTCCTGCCGGGCCTGGGCGGGCCCTGGGAACGGGCGGAGGCCGGCCGCGCCCCCGGCCCCCGCGCCCCTCGGACCGGAGGAGAGGGGCTGGCCCACCGCCAGCGTCGGAGCGCCGTCCCCCTCCCCCGGCCCGCCCGCAGCCAACCAGGCACTCCAGCGGGGCCCACGTGACCTGGAGTTCTAGACAAAGAAAATGTTCCCTCCCTCCCCCCCACCGCCCCCCTCCCCTCTCTCTGGCCCCCTCCGCCCCCAGCCCCATCGCCCCCTTCCCCTCCCCCCAGACGGGCAGCTACTTACAGAGCTTCAGGGCCGGGGCTCACACCTGAGCTGGACCGCAGAGGGGCTGCACCTGGCCTTATGGGTAGGTTCCTGGACGGAGCCCTGGGGAGACTGGGGGCGGGGAGGCTGCAGGGCCGAGGGGAGGATCTCCGCAGCCCTCAGTTTGAAAAGAGTCAAGTATGCCTCCCCGGCCCGCAGGAGCTCCGGCGTCGCTGCCTGGCCTGAGTGCTGGAGATGCTGACTTAGTGCTGGCCCACCTACTCCCTGCTCAGGGGCCCCAAGCCCCACTCTTCACCGGGCTCAAGTGGCACCTGGTGCTCCCAGGGGACAGGAGGAGCAGCGGGGGAGCCTGCAGTGGTAACTGCAGGCGCTGGCTGAGCGGGGCTGGTGGACCACGAGTTGGTTTGGAAGCTGCTTTAGCTGAGCTGCTGGCAGATGGGTGCCTGGCATTTCCTGGTTGACCTGTATTCCTGGCTAGGGGACCAGACTGTCCTCAGGACCCTGCCAGCTTGCAGTCTCCTGAGAGGGACAGCTTCCTCTGCTGCGAGTTCCTGGAAGCCACCCGGCAGGCAGCCAGAAAGAAGTGGTTAGGGGTGGGAGGAAGCAGGGTGACCCTGACAGGGGGTTGTCGGGGGCCAGCCCCTGGCCTGTGACACCAGGATAGCCTAAGGCCGCGTGGCCTTGGGGTCGGTGGCGCTCAGACTTCTGACCTTTGGAATGGGAAGTGCTGAGTCGCAGCGGGAGGTGAAGGCGGGACAGCTGCTGGAGGAGATGGAACAGAGGATGAGGATGTACAGTAGTAGTCAGTGGAGTTACCAGTGGCTTTCCCAGGCTGGCCAAACCCCGGGCCAGGTGGCTTCTGAGGAATGGTGTAGTGCCCCTCTTGGATCCTGCTCAATCTCTTGGCCCCTCTGTGGGTGAGGAGCCATCAGCCCAAATGGGAGAGCCCTGCGCTAGCCCTCTCTCTCCTATTGTTTGCCTGGGCAGGAGGGCAAGAGAACGTGGAAAGGAGGATGCTTTCCCAAACTGCCCCGGGCAGACTATTCTAATGAGCCCCTCCCCCATGCAGCCTCGCCTCTGCCCCTTCTTCCCCTTTCCTTTGGCCTCCTGCTGCTAACCCACCTCCTTCCTCCTTCCCCCACTCCTGCCGCCCTTGTCTTGATGGAGGAGGCCCCTTCCTCCTCCACCAGCCCAAACTGTGCTGGGTGCGTGTTCTGCACCAAGTGTGTTGGGGATGCTGAACAGCTATCAGCAGCAGCATCTGACAGGCTGGGGGAAGTTGTGGGGGAAGAAGAATGTTCAGGAACTCGCTGTGGAGGGGTTGAGGAGAGAGACAAAGGGGCTGTGGGGGAGTGATGATGGTGGTGTCAGGCATGACTCCCTTCTAGACCTGGGGAGCCCGGGGAGGAGCCTGCGCCCACCCGCTGCCACTTGCTGTGGAAGTGATGGTGGGTCCTTTCCCCTTCCTGCCCTCTGCCACCTGCACACCTTTGTGGTGCCTGAGGAGCCATCATTATGCCTGGAAACAGGGCCTTTGGATCATCCCAGGTGGCACCCTAACCTGGGTCAGCCATCCATGCCTGAAGTTTGGGAAGGTGTGGTGGAGAGGGAGCAACAGCTAGGCGCCGGTTTGTCTGTGAGTGTGGCTGGAGTGGCCCAGGATAGGTGGTGGTTTCCAGGAGAAGGGAACCCTTTCCCTGTAGACCCCAATGCATCCTCTTGTGGGTGAGGAGATGATAGCTAATTGAAGGTAGAACGGGGAGGGCAAGGTCCGGACCAGGTGAGAGTGCACTAAGGAAGGCTGAGCAATTACTCTGCATTCTTCCACCCCTGCCATCCGCCATCCCTCCGTGAGCTCATTTTCCCAGCTGTTTGTGGGCTGGGGGCAAAGGATGCCTTATCCCATTTTAGAACCTGTTGAGTCAGAGAAAGAACCAGGACTAACATCCAATGTTTTAGGAATTGCCGTAAGAAACAGATTTGTTCTGTATCTGGGAGGCAGAGACTTGAAGATCGAATGAAATGAAATGAATCTATGAGACAGTACACTAGATTGTTGAGCTTAAAACAAAGGTTAACTTGGGAGCCTAAGGATCTGGGGGGATCCATTGATGGGCTCTGGGAGGGTCCTTGGAATCCTTAATATATGCATCAGATTCTTAAATAGGTCTGAAAAGGTTACCAGAAATCCTTCAGTCCAAATGCGTTTTTAGGTTGGATCAGCTCTGAAAGAAGGGACTACTGCGAAGTCAGCTGCCAGTTTGTTGCAAGGCTAAGACAGGAGTGTAGATGCTCTGACTTCCAGATTAGAGCTCTTCCTGATACTCCTTCCTGACACTTTTTAAATCTTGAGGATGGGTTTGCATTCGCAGCTCTGGGCTCTTGCAGAAAGCTTCATGTTGAAAAGCATGTATTAGGCCGGGCGCGGTGGCTCACGCCTGTAATCCTAGCACTTTGGGAGGCTGAGGCGGATGGACCGTTTGAGCTCAGGAGTTCAAGACCAGCCTGAGCAAGAGCGAGACCCCCGTCTCTACCAAAAATAGAAAGAAGATATTTGGACAGCTAAAAATATATAGAAAAAATTAGCCGGGCATGGTGGCGCATGCCTGAAGTCCCAGGTGCTTGGGAGGCTGAGGCAGAAGGATTGCTTGAGCCCAGGAGTTTGAGGTTGCTGTGAGCTAGGCCGATGCCATGGCACTCTAGCCCGGGCAACAAAGTGAGACTCTGCCTCAAAAAAAAAAAAAAAAAAAAAAAAAAGCATGTATTAATAAAATATGGGATTTTTTTCACCCTTTGAATCTGGTATGGTGGAAATGGGTGCAGAGCCTTGAAGTTAGAAGGCTGTGTTTCCTAAATGCAGTAAAGGGTGAATGGTTCTCAGAGCTAAGTATCAAGGATTACAGTCTTCTTTATAGGGATCCTAAAGCAGATTTCAACAAGCAATGGGCATGTGGATCTTAGCCTGAAAGATGAGTGTGATGTGGTGAAAGGATGGAGGCTGTTCAGTGGGAGAATAACTGGGGTTTGGATTATTAATTTGTTGGTGGGATGGCAGAGAGAGTGCCTGGTCTGTAGTGCCTGCTCTGTACATAATTGAAGGAATAAACGTATCTGTGGATCTGAAAGGTGCACAGAGAAGGGGTAGAATTTGGTAACCGTGTACACTGGGTTAATCCACAAGAACTTGAGAATGGCCTGTGAGTGTGGGAACAGGCAGGCGTTTAGAGAACTTTCTGTGGTGTTTGGGCAGCGCTGGGGGAGATGTGCTCTTTAAACTCAGAGCAGTGATTTCATCATCAGTGGACATCGCAAAACTAGAGCCCCGGTCTGGAAACCAGGAATGGAAGCTGTTGATTGTCCAGAGAAATTGTGGAGGAAAAGAGATGATCCCATTTCTTGGTTGGGAATGTAAGACAGGAGAGGGTGGAGTCAGTATCTGTGCCTGACAAAGGTGCCTGATTGATATGTCAATAGAATTAACCTTTCTGCATTGGAGGGTGGGCGACTGATACTGATATGCTGATGAGGGTGAGGAAGATCAGACTGGGGAGGAAGGTTTCCTTAGAGGCAGAAAAGAAGGCTGGAATTGAGTGATTTGAGTTCATCTCCCAACTTCCATCTTTGTTTTCTGTGGTGAGCCAGCTGGGGCAATGAGGAAGAACTCCTGTGTCCAGCCCTTTACCTTCCGTCACTGTCCCAGACCTCCACAGACGGTTGAGAAGAGCCCCTTGAGTGTCAGGTGGCCTTGCCAACTGCTGGACGGGTCAAGGTGACTTCTCGTTCTTTGTTTCCCCAGGCTGAGAAGAAAGCCAAGGTGATTGCAGTAATGAATGCTGTGGAAGAGAACCAGGGGTCTGGCGAGTCTCAGAAAGTGGAGGAGGCCAGCCCTCCCGCTGTGCAGCAGCCCACTGACCCCGCATCCCCCACTGTGGCCACCACGCCTGAACCTGTGGGGGCTGATGCTGGCGACAAGAATGCCACCAAAGCAGCCGACGACGAACCAGAGTACGAGGTGAGCGGCTTGCTTCTCACCAGCCTTGTCCGGGGCTTCACACGCCAGCCCCTCCCATCCTGCTCTGCTCACTCCATCTCTCACTGGCCGCTCACTGTCTCCAACTGACCCCAGGCCTCTCTGTCCCCCGGTTTTGCTCTGTCTTGCTTCGTTCAGATGGAGCTCCCTCCTGGCTGGCCTGCCCCCGGATGCCCAGGGCTGGGGTTGCCATGGGGGGATCAGGGTGGCAGGGCCTCATGACCACCGTGTAATGATTTCTGCTCCTTGGGGCTCCAGGACGGCCGGGGCTTTGGCATTGGGGAGCTGGTGTGGGGGAAACTGCGGGGCTTCTCCTGGTGGCCAGGCCGCATTGTGTCTTGGTGGATGACGGGCCGGAGCCGAGCAGCTGAAGGCACCCGATGGGTCATGTGGTTCGGAGACGGCAAGTTCTCAGTGGTGAGTCGTGGGGTTTAGCAGTAGCCTAGGGGAGGACAAGGTCTGGATCTCAGGGCCTGTGGTCTTGGCGGGGGCAGTCTGGAATTGGGCTGGGAGGAGTGGGCTCTGCACACCCCCACTCTGCATGTGGGAAGAAGCCTGAGAGATGATTAAGTTGCACTCTGGCTCAGAGAGTCCGCCCACCTGGTTTTAGCTGTCAGGAAGCCCTTCACTAGAATCCCTTTCCCACCTGCATTCAGGTCCTCCCCACTCTTGGTCCAGACTCCCCTTTTGCATCCGGTAATTATGTATCAGTGCACCTGGCCCTCTTAAGGGCTGAGGCTGACTTTAGTGCCCCTGACCCCTGGCACTTGCAAGGCACGTGGTGGGTGCTCGAGCGTGGGGAGCAGCAGACCAGGGGCCATGCTCATCCCTCCAGGTGTGTGTGGAGAAGCTGATGCCACTGAGCTCGTTTTGTAGCGCGTTCCACCAGGCCACTTACAACAAGCAGCCCATGTACCGCAAAGCCATCTACGAAGTCCTGCAGGTGAGCATCCCTCCACAGAGCCCAGAGGAGGAGCTTACACGGCACTAGGAGGCCTGGAAGCCGGACTGTGGTGGTCAGGCCCGAGCAGAGCCTCCTTTTCTCCCCAGCTTCCCCACCTTGCTCACCCCTCTCTACACTCTTCCTCCTCGGTGGATCTTCTCCCACCTTTTGGTACCCTGGAGTCCAACTTTCCTGCCCTCCAGCCTGTGCTGACACTCACCCCGCTCCCATGTGTTACCCTCCAGGTGGCCAGCAGCCGCTCTGGGAAACTGTTCCCAGCGTGCCATGACAGCGATGAGAGTGACACTGCCAAGGCCGTGGAGGTGCAGAACAAGCAAATGATTGAATGGGCCCTTGGGGGGTTCCAGCCCTCCGGCCCCAAGGGCCTGGAACCACCAGAAGGTAAATGCAAGTGCTCAGCGCAGCTTTCTGGGAGCCCTGCCCTCCAGGGGGACCCACGCCAGGGCTGGGAAAGCCATGCTTAGGGGGAGCTGCCGAGGCCTCTGCCCAGAAGCCCAGTGGAAATGGCCAGGATCTCCCTCACCCTGGGGCCAGGGTCTACTATTGCTGCTCTGGGGCTCCAGGGTAACTCACCCTCCGTTGTCTTGTTGGAACCTGGGAGGTGGGACAAATTGGGGACCCAGCTGCACCCCACTGTAGCTAGAGGAGGGGAAGAGAGAGGACTGGGACTCCCTGTCATCCTGTAACTGTGACCTTGTCACCTGCTTTCCTGATCAGAGGAGAAGAATCCCTACAAAGAAGTTTACACAGACATGTGGGTTGAACCTGAGGCAGCTGCCTATGCACCACCCCCACCAGCCAAAAAGCCCCGAAAGAGCACAACAGAGAAGCCCAAGGTCAAGGAGATTATCGATGAACGCACAAGAGGTAGTTGGCCTGTTTCTGGAGAGAGTGGCGCCAGGAGGCCGGCATTCCGAGGAGCGGGTGTGGCCCTGGCGGCCTCCTCTGATGCTGGCTTCCCTCCCCTCTGCAGAGCGGCTGGTGTACGAGGTGCGGCAGAAGTGCCGGAATATCGAAGGTGAGTGTGTGGCCTGGGCGTTCGGGTGCTCCCAGCGTGGTGCCAGGCATGAAGTAGCACGAGCTTAGGAAGAGCCTTGTGACGTTACTCGGTGACGGGGCCTGTCCTGCAGGTCCCACCACCTCCAGCCTTCTTCATGCACCATTTGTCTTCCTGGTGCTATGGTTTTGCTTTCCGGTCAATGGTGTCGGCTGGTCTTTAGGGTTTGGGACACCCCAGTGGGTCAAAGAAGGGTGACCCTTCTTGGATTTGGTTGAACTTGCCTTAAGATAACCTTTTGGCTTCTCATCTTTCCTCCCTTTCCGGCACCCTACTTCTGTCTCCCTTGGCCTAGCAGTGGTGTATGTGGCTTGGGGCCCCGCAGGGTTGAGGGCAGGGGCCAGGACTTGAAGACTGCCCCAGGAATACCTCTGGAGTGAGCCAAGCCAAGGCCCGGTTCTCACGAGTGGGTTTCTGTCCCCTGCTTTAAGAAATGAATGGCCTCCTGAGGCTGGGGACACGGTGTCTCCCTTTTCCATGGGGAAGACTCCTCTCTGGCTCCTTTCCTGGCTGCTCCAACACACTCCTTTTTTGTAGCTGTCTGGGGCTGGGCTGTGGCCTGGGTGGGAGGAGCTCTTGGTGATGCTCACTCAGCTCACTCTGCTCTCCAGATATTTGCATTTCTTGTGGGAGCCTCAACGTCACCCTGGAGCACCCTCTCTTCATTGGAGGAATGTGCCAAAACTGCAAGGTAGGGGCACACCCGCCCCACGAGGTGTAGTTGAGGGCAGCCCTTGCTCCCTTGGCTGACTGCACCTCCTGCCTTTGTGGGCGTGTATGGGGAAGGCACCTGAGTGGGTATGACAGAGACCCTAAGGTTTACTCTGGAAGCAGAGGATCTGCATGACATGGGTCCTTGGGCTTCAAGCTTTTGAGTTACTTTTATTTTTCTCCTCTGAAAGAGTCTTTCCCTGTCTAGATGGGGACTGCCCCATTTTAGTCCCCAGATGTGGGCAGGACTCACAGTGTCACAGTCACTAGTGTGAAGGGGGTGGGAGCTGAGTTGCCATGTCCTTGAGAGCCCCAGGAGAAAAGCCTCAGGCCCGCAGGCAGGAAGAAGGTGGTGTGCACCTCCCTCTCTGTCCTTGCTCGCAGGCCCCTCTTTGGTTCTCTCCACTGTTGGGGGGACACGTGGTTTCCCCTTCCCAGATCTGTGGTTCGGGCCTGACCCAGGCTGGGCGGGTGGTGGGATCATGTCTCCAGGGATGAGTCAAGGTTCTAAGAGGCCACGTTCGGAGCCTGCTGTCCTGGTCTTGCCCTGGTGGTTTCTGACCCTCTACGCTGCTCTCTAGAACTGCTTCCTGGAGTGTGCATACCAGTACGATGACGATGGCTATCAGTCCTACTGCACCATCTGCTGTGGGGGGCGTGAGGTGCTCATGTGCGGGAACAACAACTGCTGCAGGTGAGGGTTGCCATCCCCGACCAAAGCTGGCCCTCCCTCCTTGGCCAGGACCTGGGCTCTCGCTGCCTCCCCACCATGCCCCTCCAGCTGTGCTCTGGACTGGGTGCTCCTGTTCCAGGCGGCACGGCTTGGCAGTCCTGGATTGGGGCTGGGAGTCCCGTCTGCTCACTGGGCTTCCTTCCAGGTGCTTTTGCGTGGAGTGTGTGGACCTCTTGGTGGGGCCGGGGGCTGCCCAGGCGGCCATTAAGGAAGACCCCTGGAATTGCTACATGTGTGGGCACAAGGGTACCTATGGGCTGCTGCGGCGGCGGGACGACTGGCCCTCTAGGCTCCAGATGTTCTTCGCCAATAACCACGACCAGGAATTTGTGAGTGCTGGGCTTGGAGCGAGGTCTTGAGCTCTCTTTGCTGAGACTTGGTGGTGGTTTGTGCAGGTCTAAGGAGTCTGGCTGGAGGGCCAGCCCTGGTTGGGGGGTCTGTGGGACACCATTGGGCATTTACCTGACCTGTCGTGCTCACTGCTTAGGACCCTCCGAAGGTTTATCCACCTGTCCCAGCTGAGAAGAGGAAGCCTATCCGGGTGCTGTCTCTCTTTGACGGAATTGCTACAGGTGAGGGGCACAAGCCCATGAGAGGTGCTGGCCTCCCTGTTCCCAGGATGGGGGAGCCATTGGGGGAAGGGGGACTAAACTCTGGCAAAACAAAATGATTAACATCACAGCTGTTAAAATAATACCCTAAAGAGAAAATGTTTATGTTAAATGAAAAAGTACACAGTCCGTGGATAAGGGATTTGGCCAAAATTAAAAAGTAAAATACTGGCCTGTTCAGTGGGCACCTTCCTTAACGAAGGACACTCTATGGCAGGGGACAGAGCTATCATTAGGATCAATGAGGATTTCACAAAGCCTCGGACAGTCTTGGACTTAGTGACCCAAACACAAGCATACACAGTTTTGTTGTGTTTTACTTATATACAAGGTAGTAGTATAAAGAAGCCTTATTTAAATCACCTGTTACCTTTTCATTAATATTTTGGTATTTGTCTTTTAGATTTTTTTTATGTGTGTTTATATAATCATACATATATAGACAGGTAAATTAAAGAGGATAGGAAATGCATACCATCTTGTTCCCTGCCTTGTCATTTTTATGGCCACTTTTTTATGTCAAGAAATACACAGCTATATTCTTTATTTATAAACGCTGCATAGGATTCCATTGAGTGAAAGTCCCATAATTTACTTAACTAACCCCTATTAGGTCATTCACTACTTTTTCATTGTAAGCAGTGCTGTGGAACGTATCCTTACACATCTTTATCCACTTAAACCATTATCTCCTTAGGAAAAACCCTTAGGAGATGCTGGGTCACCTCGTAGGCACTATTTTTTTGACGTGGCTCTTGACGTTGCCAGAAAGCCTCCTGGAAGGTTGTACTGATGTGAATATCCACCCCCTGCCCTGCCCCAGGCCGAGGGCTTCCCAGTTCTTAAGAAAGAAATAGCTCTCCTTAGAACCTGTGCCCTCATCTGATGAGAGGGGACCTTGGCCCGAGGGTGAGGGTGGGAGGTGGCTTTGCAGGCCAGATGTAAACCTACAGAAGCTCATTTACAGCTTTCGTTTCCCAGGCTAGAACCTGGAGGCCTCCTTAAATCACGTCACAACCCAAAGGGCTGTAAAGGCTCCTTGGTGGGGGGATCTGTTGGGAGCAGTAGAAATGGTTCCACTGTACCTGTTTCTCCTGAAGCTCTTGGGGTCTGTTCTGATTGTTCCCTCGTGTCAGTTCAGCACGTGTGGATGGAGGGATCGTGGTAAGGACATCAGTGTAGTTAGTTGGCTCAGCAGGAAACACAATGAGTGGGGCCTCCTGCTCTGTCTTGAAGAGCATTTGCAATGCAAGAGAGGGGCTGAGTGAGGAATATAAACTGCTCTGATGCGGTGGCAAGGGTTGCACAGTGCTGGGGGCTTACAGGGCAGGGGAAGGGGAGTCCAGGGGCATTTAGGTTCAGTCTTGAAGGGTGGGTAGAATTGCAGCAGGAGGCAGTAAGGGGGTGCGGAAGGACCAAGATGCAGATGTAGAAATAACAAAGATAAGACCACCAAAAAAGTCAGCTGCTAGTCTCCCTGAATCCTGAAGCCACCTGCCCTCTGGTCGGTCTTTCCGGGCTCTGGCCACACTAGGCTCGAAACAGCCTTGATGCGCTTATTGATATTCCAGTTTGACCCAGAAAGGGTTTGAGGCTGCTTTGTGAGTAGAGCTTGGGCTTGCAGCTGACCCCAAGAGTCCTGGTGGTTGCAGGGCTCACCTGCCAAGACCAGGGTGCTGAGGAGATGGCCGTGAGTGACAGTGCTCTCTGCCGTCCGACGCAGGGCTCCTGGTGCTGAAGGACCTGGGCATCCAGGTGGACCGCTACATTGCCTCGGAGGTGTGCGAGGACTCCATCACGGTGGGCATGGTGCGGCACCAGGGGAAGATCATGTACGTCGGGGACGTCCGCAGCGTCACGCAGAAGCATGTATGTCAGTGGGGCGTGCCCTGCCTTCCCTTCCTGCACACCACTCCGGCTCCTGGAGCAGCCCCCTGCCCCCTTTCATTTGGTTCGTTTGCTCCCTTCCTTTCCCCCTTACCCCAGCCTCTTTCTCCTTATCTTCCATTTTTCCTCTTTGCCTTGAGAAGGTGAAGGGCGGTTTAGAGTGGGAATTGGGGAGCTTGCCTTCTTGGGCTCCAGCTACTCCCTGGGCTATTTTCAGGGCCCTTTCTACTCTGTAGAGTGCCGTGGATTGGGTGGTTCCTCTGCTCCTGATGTTTTCCACAAGTAGCTCTACCAGCCTCCCGTTTTTCTGGGGGGCTCTGACAGTGTGCCTCTGCTCTTCCAGTTATCTGGGGCTGCCTCTGAAACTAAGCCCTCTGGAATCCTGAAGGGCATTTGGAGAGCATTCCGATGCCCAGACACTGCCTAAACTGCTCAGAGCACAGGGTACCTTCAGACGCAGCGTCTGCCTAGACCACCTTCCAGTGAGTGGCTGCATTTCTTGCCTGGTTTCCCTGCTGGCCTCAGAGATGACCCACGTTGGTCCCCTCACTTCTTGTTTCGGAAGCTGAGCCCAGACAGCCTCAGAGGCTTGCCCGTGGCTGCACAGTGGGGTAGTGAGTAGAGCAGCCAGGTCTCCTCTCCCACACCAAAGGACTTTTTTGCCAAATTCACAGAAATTCCTCTTTCTTCCTTTCTGCCTCTGTCCCTGGACAGCAGGCCCATCACGTTGCCTTTATCCTCCCAGATCCAGGAGTGGGGCCCATTTGATCTGGTGATCGGGGGAAGTCCCTGCAATGATCTCTCCATCGTCAACCCTGCCCGCAAGGGACTCTACGGTAGGTGCCAGCCTCACCCCTCCACCTTCTGAGCTGGTGCTTCCGCACTTAGGTTTCCTTCTTGGATACTTCTGCCCTGGGACAGCTGTTCCCAGTGACCCTGTCTGCCCTTGCCCTCCCCACGCCCAAGCCACACCGCTGTCTTTACACAGACAGTCCCCAGCTGATGGCTTTCTCTTCCGACCTCTCAGAGGGCACTGGCCGGCTCTTCTTTGAGTTCTACCGCCTCCTGCATGATGCGCGGCCCAAGGAGGGAGATGATCGCCCCTTCTTCTGGCTCTTTGAGAATGTGGTGGCCATGGGCGTTAGTGACAAGAGGGACATCTCGCGATTTCTCGAGGTATAGCCAGCAACCTTGGTTTGGCCAGCTCACTAATGGCTTCTACCTTGGACTGCTGCTTTATCCCTGTCTCATCTGCATTGTGGAGCTGGGGACTGGTGCCTTCTGCTTTGCAAGGGCCTGTTTGGGAAGCTCTGGGCTTCCCAAATAACAAGGGAGGAAGCTGTGTTAGAGGCCCACCTCTGAAAGAACCAGTGGTCCCACTCTAATAGACAGCATTGTGGGTGTGGCCCTCAGGTCGAAGGACCTGTCACTAAATCAGGTAGGGTTCAGGGGTGGGGCATTCTATGTGGTGTTGTGCGGAGGGACCTTTGAGATGCCCAAATCAATTTTCCCTGACCAGAAGGACTCGTCCTCACTCTCTGGCACCGTGATGGATGCTTTACAGCACCTGAGAAGAAAACGCGGCTTATCTCAGTTTTTAGTCCTTAGACAAGTCCCAGTTTAGCTCTGAGCCAGGTGAGCCATGAGCAGAGGACCTGCTGCCAGAGGCACTCTTGATGGGCACTCTGCAAGCTCGAGCCTGTGCCTCTGAGCCTTGGTCAGTAACCCTTGAGCCGTGTTCTGACTTTAAAACATGAGCAGGCGTTGTCTTGGCTTGTAATAAGGACATTTAGTGAACACACCTGCATGCACTAGAAGTGTCTTTCTCGGAGGCTTTGGCTGGTCTAGAGCCGCATTATCCAATATGGTAGCCACCAGCCACGTGAAGCTATTTAACATTAAAAATTCAGTTCCTTAGTTACCCTGGCCTCATTTCAAGCACAAAATAGCCACCTGTAGCTAGTGGGCTTGTGGCTACTGCATTGAACAGTGCAGATAGAGAACATGCCCATCATTACAGAAGTTCAGTTAGACAATGCTGGTCTAGAATGTTCCAGTGAGAGCAGGTGGAACATGGCTAGGTTTAACTCCGGCTTTTCCTGGAGACTTCAGGCTATCCCAGCGTGTGGTTCCTGAGACAGAAGTAAAAGCCTTTGAGGCTTCAAGGCTCTAAATCAGCAACATTATCCAGAGCTATTTAATATTCCTCCTCTGCTCACCTTTAAACTATCTTCTGTTTTCTAGTCCAACCCTGTGATGATTGATGCCAAAGAAGTGTCAGCTGCACACAGGGCCCGCTACTTTTGGGGTAACCTTCCCGGTATGAACAGGTTGGTGAGAGCTCCTGGGCCTGGCATGGCTGTGGGCCGGGCTCTGTAGGCAGGACGGCCCGGGGCGGGTACGGGGGGTCCCTGAGTGGGCCCTCTAGGGCTGACCTCTGCTGAGTTCTTCTTTATTTCCTTTTCTTTGAGGAAGAAAGGGGAGTCAGGTACAAAATACTTGTCTGAGCAACCAACAACTAGTGATCTTAAAGCAGGACCTTGAAAATTTAAAAGTGCATTCGTGCTGCTGAGTTACATAGTTGGTTCTCTTCCATGGGTGATGTATCCAGAGCCAGCTGGTTCCTAGATGCTCCTAGGGTAAAGCTGTGGAGGGTGGTGTTGGGTTGGGAAAGGGCCACATCCTGCTGGAGGAGAGGAAACCTTGAAGCAGCACCATGCAAGTACGAGGGTTCAGCTTAATTTAGTAATCACACACTGTGTTGGCTTTAGGGCCTTTGTTGGAAGGATTTTCTTCATTTAGTTTGCACAGATAAAGGTTTTAGCTGGGTTTGGTGGCACTTGCATGTAATCCCAGCTACACAGGAGACTGAGGCTGAGGATCACCTGAACCCAGGGGTTCAAGGCTGCATTGAGCTGTGATCATGCCACTGTGCTCCAGCCTGGCCGACAGAGCAAGACCGCATCTCAACAACAAGAAGATTTTAATATCCAGGAATGAATATAATTTCATTTCCTCAGATGTAATAATTGCATTATAAAAAGGCCTTTGAGGAGAAAGGAATTACTCCAGAGTTTGGGGGACCCTCATTCTGCTTTTGAGCTTCAATCTAGATATGCATTCTGGAGAGAGATAGTTTCCAGAATGTTTTGAGTCATGGATTTTAAACCTCTTTGGTATACCTATAAATAGGAAGAATCCTGTCACCTGGCCCCAGTCAAATAATCTCCCTCTTTGCCATTCACACGAGGTTGTGGGACCTTTCCAATGTCTACCCATTTGGCACAATTGCCATCTTTTGCGACAGCTTGTTGATTGGGGAAGGCGGTGGGTCAGTGTGGCAGCTGGCCTGAAACTGTCCCCTCAAAGTTCCCAAGATACACATGTATCTTGGGAAAACAGATGGGTTTGTATGGTCCGTTATTTTCATGGAGCCACTAACTCAGTGTTCTGTGGGATTGTTCTTGCATGTTGCTTGTAACTCAAACGCTAGATTCTGAGGCTCTAGGAGGAGCAGAGGTGCCACGCAGGGCAGGGCTGAGTAGACTGTGCTCGTAAACACAGGGAGGTGCCTGATTTGCCTGCAGGCCCCACGCTGAGACCCTGGAGCCAGGGCTATGGGAAACCTTTTTTAATTTTCTTAAATGTCAGAAAAGGTCAGCGCCGAAGGTGATCTTCAGTTATCTGCTCTGCCCCCTGAGAAGTGACGCATTTAGTGTCACAGAACTTTAGTCTTCATGGAACTGAATAGAATCTGTCTTTTGAACTGTGCGTTTTAGGTGTACAGTTTGAATTTCATCCAACGTACACACCGTGAAACTATCACCGCAAATCAAAACAGAACAATCTGTCACCCCCAAAGTTTGCTTTGTGGTACGACACCTAAAACTCGGTGTGTTTTAAAATAACTCATGTAAAAATAGTTGAGCCTTTTTTCTCTCTTCTGGGTAAATGTTATCTGCCTGTGGTAGTTTAAGACCATTTTTGAATCTACCTTTAAGGATTAACACTTGGTAGGTTTTTGTCTGTGGATGGCTGCAGTGTGTGTCGGAGTGTTTGGGGGGAGTTTGAAGAGGTTTATGATATGTGTGTGATTTTGGGAGGGGCAGCACCTCTGGGTGGTTTCCTGCTGTGCCCCCGGTTTCCGACGTGACATTCTCTCTTCTGCCTCCTAGGCCGTTGGCATCCACTGTGAATGATAAGCTGGAGCTGCAGGAGTGTCTGGAGCACGGCAGGATAGCCAAGGTCAGCCCCAGTGTCGGTGCCTCTGCTGGGGCAGGGAGACAGGCAGGGCTGTGTCCCGCCTGCCCCTCCAGGGGCCTTGGGGGCCTCTGCTAGTGTGGAGGAGGTGGTTTAGGAGATGCTGCAGGGTCGTGCTGCCAGTCAGCCAGAGGACAGCCCAGGGCTGCTGGCCTTCAGCCCTTCTTCCTTGGGGAGCGTCATCTGCCATCCCTGGATGTAGACCTATTGCAAAAACCTTCAGAGCAGAGCAGCCTCCTGTGACGTGGAAGCTCCGTTTCTCTCTGGAGCTGAGATCTCCTGAAGTGGGTGCGTGGGGCATTGAGTGTCAGCAGTTCCAGCACTCAGGACTGCCGGCACCGCAGACGGCATCTATGAGCCCCAGAATAACTTGGCATCATCCTTTAGCCTGCAATTTACTCCACCTCTGAAAGTACCAATTCTTTGAAAGACTTAGGAAGTATAGTGGCTAGAGCCTTTGCCTCTCAAGTCTTTGGCCAGCTAGATTGGAATTTGTGCTCATTCCTCTTTTCTACTCTTCCTCTTCTAGTTCAGCAAAGTAAGGACCATTACTACTAGGTCGAACTCCATAAAGCAGGGCAAAGACCAGCATTTCCCCGTCTTCATGAACGAGAAAGAGGACATCTTATGGTGCACTGAAATGGAAAGGTACCTAGGGCAATGTGCTGGCAGGATGGGTGTGGTGTGGACTGTTCTGATCCGCTGGGCTTGTTGGAGGGTTCTCTGCCTTTCCTCACCAGACTTGTTTTCCCCAAATACCATGTGAGCAGTGGGTCTTATCAAGCATTTCCCCACATGGCCAACTCCTGGTAAGCCAGGCCCCAGTGTATTTTAAGGTTCCAGAGTAAGAGAAGTCCAGGAATCAATCTGTATATCTTGGCTCCCAGATTTCCTGCTGAACCCCAAGGAAACTCTGCAGCTACAGGAGCCTTCTTAACTTGTGGTGCCAATGTTGGAGGTATTTTGTAACCCAAGAGAGCGTAGCACCAGGCAGGTGGGCCTTACAGCCTCAGCACCCTGGCTTGGTGCAAACTGGACTCAAGAGGCTGGATTATCTTCTCATTCTCTGGGTGTAACTAGGATTTAGCCAGACAACAAGACCACTTACGCAAATAACCAGAGCAACTTCTAGAGTCAGGCAATAGTTCAACTCCTTTTCAGTTTTTCTCATCTTGTACAGGAAGATACTAGGGGTGTTTGTTTGTTTGTTTAGAGACAGAGTCTCTGCTGCCCAGGATAGGGTGCCCATGGCGTCAGCCTAGCTCACAGCAACCTCAAACTCCTGGGCTCACGCAATCCTCCTGCCTCAGCCTCCCAATTAGCTGGGTCTACAGGCATGCACCACCATACCCGGCTAATTTTTTCTATATATTTTTAGGTGGCCAATTAATTTCTTTCTATTTTTGGTAGAGATGGGGTCTCACTCTTGCTCAGGCTGGTTTCGAACTCCTGCCCTTGAGCGATCCTCCCGCTTCGGCCTCCCAGAGTTCTGGGATTACAGGCGTGAGCCACCGCGCCCAGCCTACTAGGGGTGTATATTTATTATGTGTAGACTGAGATCTGCATTGTACATCAAAATCTCTGCTGGGGGGAATCATGGAGCATGTCCTGGTGGTGTTTTTGAAGGATTTTCAAGATGCTTTGTTTCTGCTGAGTTGTAAATCTCTAGGCAGTGAATACCTTACTACTTTTAAATCCCCAGAAACTAGCACAGTGCCTGGCACATGGCTGATGACCTGAATGTTGAATTGTTGGTTGTAAAGGACAGGAGATTCAGCAGAACCAAGCATGCATCAGGGCTGTGTTGGGTGTACCTTGTCCTTGCACCTGGGGCAGCTGCTGGTCACCTAGTCCCAGTGTATAGTCTGATGACTTCCAGGCGACCTGGTCCTGGCCAGGCCAGCCCTCACCCCACCCTCTCTGCCTTCTCTCCCCCAGGGTGTTTGGCTTCCCCGTCCACTATACCGACGTCTCCAACATGAGCCGCTTGGCCAGGCAGAGACTTCTGGGCCGGTCGTGGAGCGTGCCAGTCATCCGCCACCTCTTCGCTCCGCTGAAGGAATATTTTGCTTGTGTGTAAGGGACATGGGGGCAAACTGAGGTAGTGACACAAAGTTAAACAAACAAACAAAAAAAACCACAAAACATAATAAAACACCAAGAACGTGAGGATGGAGAGAAGTATCAGCACCCAGAAGAGAAAAAGAAATTTAAAACAAAAACCACAGAGGCGGAAATACCGGAGGGTCATGCCTTGCGAAAAGGGTTGGACATCATCTCCTGATTTTTCAATGTTAATCTTCAGTCCTATTTAAAAACAAAACCAAGCCCCTCCCCCCTCCTTTTTTTTGGTCAGACCCTTTGTTTTCTACTCTTTTCAGAGGGGTTTTCTGTTTGTTTGGGTTTTTGTTTCTTGCTGTGACTGAAACAAGAGGGTTATTGCAGCAAAAATCAGTAAAAAAAAAAAAAAAAAAAAATAGTAACAATACCTTGCAGAGGAAAGATGGGAGAGAGGAAAAAAGAAAAGAAAATTCTATAGAAATCTATCTATATATTGGGTATTCTTTTTTTTTTTTTTTTTTTTTACTATATATCTTTTTTTGTTGTCTCTAGCCTGATCAGATAGGAGCACAAGCAGGAGTCAGAAACAGAGAGACACTCAGGTGGCAGAATTCCCTCCCAGCCACCGAGCTGTCTTGCCAGCACCATTCCTGGTCATGCAGAACAGAACCCAGCTAGCAGCAGGGTGACAAGAACACCACATAATACACTTTTCTACAGTATTTCAGGTGCCTACCACACAGGAAACCTTGAAGAAAATCAGTTTCTAGAAGCCGCTGTTACCTCTTGTTTACAGTTTATATATATATGATAGATATGAGATATATATATAAAAGGTACTGTTAACTACTGTACAACCCGACTTCATAATGGTGCTTTAAAACAGCGAGATGAGTAAAAACATCAGCTTCCACGTTGCCTTATGTGCAAAGGGTTTGACCGAGGATGGAGAAAGGGAGACAGCTCGCAGATGACTCGCCATCAAGGTGGGTTTTTCCCCTTGGTTTTTACGCAAAGTAGAGGAGGAGGATTTGGGAGCAGCATTCTCCCGTTTCTCCCTGCCAAAAAGGGGGTTAGAGGAGGCTGTCGGACCGTGGAAAGCTGAGCGTGGAATTCATCCAGACTCATGCAATAACCTTTGATTTTTTTCTAAAAGGAGACTCCCTCGGCAAGATGGCAGAGGAAGGAGTCTTCATTCCCAATTTCTCAGTTTAGCCTATTCGAGGGCTCCTTGTGGTGGGATCAGAAATTATCCAGAGTGTGGGAACGTGACAGTTAAAAACCCCACCTGGAGCAAATAAAAAAACATACAAAACGTACTGGTGCTTTCCTGTCTAAGTCGCCTTTTGTGTGTTCTTTTATGAGGCCCCCACCATCCACCCCTCTGTGCACAAGGCGGCTCCTGGCCCCTGGAATGTGATGTTTTTGGTCATCTCCAAAGGCTGCAGTTTTATACTGGGAGGCTGATGACACCTTTTATTATAGTTCTTCTTATGGTTCTGGTTATACTTATGTTTGTTTTAAGATTTTCTTTAAGAAGACAAAAACCCAACACCCTTCCCTTTAGGTTTCAAACCAAGGTGCGGGGAGCAGGGTGCTTCTAAGTTAGGTGGCTCTGGTGCCCTGGCTCCCCATCCCTAGGGCCAGGTGGGCCACTGGGCGTGGTGGCGGGGTGGCCCTGGAGTCCCCAAGGCCTGCCTTCCGGGCTCATCACTCTTCTCTTCTACTTCCCCTCCTCTTGAGTCAGGTGTGTCAGGGCTGGAGGGAGGACCGGGCAGTCTCTCTCCTTGTGTGTGTGATTGGAGTGGTGTGTATTTCTTTTCTAGTACTTGGTCTGATGATAGCTGTGCTCTTCCCTCGAGTCAGCAGCAACTGGAGCCGCAAGTGCTCGGCACTTTGTCCCACTTCCTGCCAAGGCGGGCAGCCTGGCGTTGGCGGTAGGAAGGGATGGCGCTGTCGGCTCCAGGGCGAGGGCCCGACGGGCAGGTGCTTGCCTGGGTAGACGGGGTGTAGATATGTGGCATATAGAGATATATATTTTATAATGGGAGGGGGGATGGCACCTCCTGGGACTGGCAGAGCTGGGAGGCGTGCCGGCAAGCACACGGCCCCAAGTCCGCGTCCCTAGAAAGATGGGCCCTACGGTGATAGGTGCTCTATAAATACATAGATAATGTCATGTATAAGAAATATTATGGAGTGGGGAGTGGGGGGCGCAGGCTCAGTGTGCTGAGCCTCGGTCCCCACTGCAGACGGAAGCCCCACACCAATCAATCAGTCTCACACGCATACACAGGAACATTTCTGTTCTGTACCAATGCATGATGAATGCACTCACACACGCCAGGGAGCTCCCAGCGCTATTCTCCCAGGGTTCCGGACTTTGTGGAGTCAGCCCGTGCAGCTATTTACCTCTGTTGCCCTGATTGCAGGTAGACTGTCAATCCCAGAAGTTGCTAGGTGCTGAAGGCAGGAAAAGGAGGAGGTTTTATTTTAGCAGGTGCTCTCCTCTAGCAGGTAGTGTTCTATCTCTTTTGCCCCTGGTGATGTCAAAAGATTCTTCTGTTAGCAACCTGTGATACTGACCTGCAACTCTAGGCACCAGTAAAGTCAGCCCTCAACTCCCCCTACCTATTCTCTCCAAACTAAAATCAAATTGACATCCAGGTCTGTCTTGACCAGGGGGCTTCCATTGGGGAAAAAAAATGGGACCATAAACCTCATCTTTTGAATAAAGCAAATTAATAATTAGTGACAAAACCAAACTGAGGCTTTGGCCCCCTGCTCATTGCTCAGTAGTAAGCTCACACAGCTGGTGGTTGTCTCCTTTTTGGGGTGCTTAGTCCTGGTCCCCAATCCACTTGTTTCCTTAATAGATTGGTGTTTAAGATCACACCCAGTTGTTTCCTGCCACCTCTACCATATGGCAGGTGGTGACTGGGTCCCCTCGGGGCTGGAGCAGCTAGGAGTGGGGGAGCCCGGTGCCCCTCCAGAGTCCCTGTGCTGACTGCAGGTGCTTGCCCCGCTTGCCTGTCCCCTTCTCACTCCAGTGGTGCCACTCTAGGAGGGCTGCGGGGAGGAGGGCTGCCTCAGGCAGTCCAAGGTGCTCCCTCCCCCAGTGGCCAAAGCCAAGGTCTTCCCAGCTCCCAGTGTCAGGACAGAATCCTCATGGGCCTTCCTCTTCCAACACTTCTGGCTCTCCCAAGTCACTGCTTGTGTGAAGGAGCTGGCCTTCCCCAGTGGCCCGAGCTCTACCTTAGCTGGGCCTGGTGCTCCACCCAAGCCATTGGTGTGGGCCGGCCAGCTTGCTCGCTCGGAGGGAATGCTGGGTACAGGAGCCCTTGCAGCTGACTGCTCCACAGCGCTTGCTCTTCCCGGTCCTGACTAGGCCCCAGAATGGACCAGATGCCCCAGGGGTCACAGGCCCCCCCTGCAGGGACAAGAGTTAACAATCACCAGCTTTTCTTCCAGCCCAGTCTATGGGCTTGGTCTCTCAGTAGAACTTAGGTAGAAGTGTCGGGGGCCTTGGGAATGTGCCAACTTGATCAAGCTGGGACATGCTTAATCCACCTCCAGCCCTGGGGAGGCACTGGGACAGGTATTGGGTCACCTTCCAAAGGAGAATTGTGCTTCAACAGGTCGAGGTAGGGTCGCACAAGGATTCAGGTGGGGGTCATTATGCTTGCTCTAGATGAAGCTGAGGTTGGAGGCAGTGGAGTGGGGGAAACCAAGAGGGCCTGGGGAAAATCGCTGAGTGTGCTCCCTGTGAAGTTTTCTTTCCAAAGAGCAGGCCCATTTTCCTTCTGGAAATAGGGTTCTAGAGACTGCAGATGACGGCCTCCTCCCCGCAGGTGCCAGGTGGAGCATGTGCCAAAGAGATCCGTGGCTCCTGACTGGGGAAGGTAGCGGGTGCTAGTGCCAGGGCACAGAGCCCTTGGCCTCCTGCCTGAGCAGGAAGCTAGTTTCCAGCAGGTAGCTGGTGCTAACCCCTGCCCCCTGGGGCCGACTGGCCTGGGCATTGGCAGGCGGGGGGGGGGGATGCTAGAGACTTCTCATGGTCTGCAGATGACAATGTGAGTCTGTTGCTGTCCATTTCTCTCTAGAACCCAGAGCCTTCTTGCTATTGAACATCCTGTTAGAAAACAGACTTCCTAAAAGAGCATCCAGGCCTCTTAGCTGTTGGAATGGGCCTGGTTGGCTGGTGGAGGTGCCTGGGTATGGATTGGGATGGGCACTCCCAGCAGGAAGGAAGGCTGACATCAAAGGGGCCTCGGGGCCCAGGTCCCCTCACTGCCCGGATCTGCCGGTGTCTCTAGGAAGCCTACATGGGAATGACCCGCCTTCTCTAGCACAGGCAAACTGTAACAGGAGCTAGAGAAGGGATATTTCAGCTGAGCCGTCTGGAAGGTGTTCTTACAGGAAAACTACAATCATTAGTTTTCATATTTTTGATTATATGAGTATAGAGAGAGTAGGTCTTGGAGGCAGTTTTGAATTCTTGCTGCTCTACTTGGTGCAGAGCTGCTATGGCGCCAAGTGTCTTTCAGAGCCATCATTTTCAGGAGACCTGTAGGAGCCCCCTTGCACTGTGGGTTAGGGTGGGAGCGCCTGCCTGGCACTGTGCCCTGCAGAGGGCTTGTTTTCTTTGGTCGGGGTGCGGCAGAGCCAAGATTCTGGTGAGAGCTGAGTTTCTAGCAGGCCTGTGTTTTTGATCACGGGAAGTGAGTGATCCAAGTTAGTCATTGTGCATTCTCTAGTCTGCTTGTTTGCAGCACAGGTGACTAGAGAGACGCTGGGGTTGTCATTCAGGAGTCCTGCCTGTTTGGCAAGAGCAGCTGAAGCCTCCCCTTCTCCCTCACAGGATGGGAAAGGCGTTAGGGAGGGAGGCCTGGATGGAGCTCGAACGGCCCTTCCTCCCATTCCCTGCTGCCCAGGCCTCACGCTGGGGTGAGGAGGGCCTGGGAGGAAGGAGAGTAGACTCAGGGCTGGACTCCATTGCTCTAGCCTGAGCTCTGGAAGCTTCACGTTTTGGTAAAGGAAGGCCAGAGGTTTGGGGGAGGGAGGGTATCTGTGTGTTTCAGAGACCCAGCTAAGGTGGGCCTTTGATTGGTGACCTGTCTCTGACCCTGGGCAGTGCAGTTTTGGGGGAGGGAGAAACAAAGCAGGGAGGACAGCAACAGAAGACCCTTTTGCTAGTGGTGTTGCTCACTTCCCTGCCCAGAGGCCCCTGGACTCCCGCAACGCTGGTAACTGGAAAACTGCCCGGATCCGCCCCGCTTGAGGGCAGGGAGGGCGGCTCCCCTGACCCCAGCCTAGCAACCTCCAGCCCGTGCCTGAGGACATGAGCAGCGGTCTAAAGCATCACCCTGGTCCCATTTCACTTCACAGACCAATTCGGTTGCACAGCCCTAGAATTCAACAGACAACAAAAATGCTGAAATTCCTTAGAATACGCAGAGGGAGGAGGTGACTCAACAAGGTGCTAAAACATTTTATTAAAAATATATATTGTTAAATTAAGTCTGCTGTCTGGACAATGACTGTTTGTTTTGTTTTCTTGTAGTGGAGTTTAAAAGAGACTATTATTTTACTCTGATATATTATTATTAAAAAGGCATTTTAACTTTGTACTTGAAAACTAAATGAGCGATTTCATGTGTTTTAGCTGAGGCATTGAAGTAGCGGGTGCTTACTTACTTGTGGGAAATCATGTATTCATACTGAAGAATAAACTCCGTAGCTGATTTGGTAATAACTTTTGCTGTTACAGACGATTTCGCTTTGACCCCAGTGGCAGAGCACTTTTACTCCACATTCCACGCAGCTAAATGCAGGACTTTCCAGATTCTTCCTTCCCCAGCCCCCTTTTCCTTTCTCTTAAGTTCCTCTTTTTTCCTATTTTGTTCTGTTTCTTTTTCCTGATTCCAGCATCCTTTCACCACTGTATTTTTTTTTTTTTAGGGTTGCTTCTCTATTTATTGACAATAATAATGTACATTTCACAGTCTGGTTCTGGGATATCCAGGGAGGGGCACAAGGGAAGGGGTCCTGAGTGGCCCCCGCCCTGCCTGCCTGGTGTCCTGTTGTATCTCTGTGTAAGTGATGCTCGTGACATAGCTGTTTATGAAATAATTAAAGAGGTCAATGCGTACAACAGATGTAGAAAGTCTGTCAGTTCCGCCTTCATCACATTTTTTTTTTTTGTGCCCAGAAGAATATAATAAAGCTCCTTTCTAATGTACTTGTGCTGGAGAACACTTGAATAAATGGACTGTTTTTGTGCAAAAAGAAAAACGGAAAAAGCACCGTCATAATGTCCTTTTGTCTCGCGTCTCCTTTTCCCTGACCTGACCGTTCACGGCCTTCTCCAGAGGCTGGCGCACCTGCGAGGGAGGGGCTGGCGTTGGTCCCCCAAAAACATCCCCTGCTCAGGTTTTAAATCATTCAGTCGGGGCTGTGGAAGAGAGTTTGGTTGGAGCTCAAAGATAAGTTATAGTGAAACAAGGTTGTTGGGAAAACAAATTCTGGCCGGGGCTGAGCAATGGTGGCTTTGAGACCAGAGCAGGGAGAGGAGAGCACCTCGCCCCTGTCTCGCTCAGACGTGGCTGGAGTTTGGACGGTGGGCACTGTTCCCCTCTAAACAGGGTTTTGCCAGCAAACAAGAGTGTCCAGAGGAGAGCAGCCAGGTGGTAGACAGTCTGGACTGTCCAGGGACCCTGGAATGCACCGAGGCATAGAAGTGAGAGTTGGTAGGACAGGGCGAGCCGGCAGGGCTGGGATTGTTCCAGGTGTTCCACATGGCCAGCAGAAGCGGCAGTGGGGAAGCCGGTTTCAGCTCAGCATAAGGGAGATCCTGGGCCAACACCACGAGGGTCACCTTGAGTGCAGTGAAGCCCTGGTCAGTTAAAGGCACTGGAAAGCCTTGTGGAGGGGGGTACCACTGGTCTTCCTTCAGCCCCCACGTCTGGGTTCCTTTTTCTGTCCAGCCCTCCTCAGAGCTGTCTTGCAAGTGGACAGTGCCTTGTGATCTGCACAGCTGCTTTACACACGGTCCCCTTTGTCCTCATGACTCTTTGCTTAACAGTTCCCTGTCCCTACCCATCCAAGGTGACAATCTGAGTCAATGTAAGAACTGGTACCACACTGCAACTCTGAGACCTCAGGCATTCTGTGCTGCTTTTTTATCTCCTAAGCGTCAGGTAGGTCTAGCCCCTTGTTTCTTCTCTTAACCACTTCGGTATGAGCGTCGACTATAGTCGACAGCCACAGGTGAACGCGCACAGTGACTTTAGCCGACAGCCGTGATACAACCTTTCTAATTTTTCATTTATCAAAATAAAATTGTGAACATTTAAAAATAACGTAATGAGGCCGGGTGTGGTGGCTCACGCTTGTAATCCTAGCACTTTGGGAGGCTGAGGCGGGAGGATCGCTCAAGGTCAGGAGTTCGAGACCAGCCTGAGCAAGAGCGAGACCCCCGTCTCTACTAAAAAATAGAAAGAAATTAATTGGTCAACTAAAAATATATAGAAAAAATTAGCCAGGCATGGTGGCGCATGCCTGTAGTCCCAGCTACTCGGGAGGCTGAGGCAGGAGGATTGCTCAAGCCCAGGAGTTTGAGGTTGCTGTGAGCTAGGCTGACACCACGGCACTCTAGCCCGGGCAAGAGAGCGAGACTCTGTCTCAAAAAAAAAAGCCCTTCACTCTTTTTTAAAAACAGTGAACTAACTGACATGCGCAATACACTGAACTTCACAACTTCAGACACACAATTTTTATGTGCATATGGAACATTTATCAAAATGAAGCATATTTTGGCCTTAAAAAAAATAATCATGAAAATTAGAAAGCATTTTAAACAACAAGATAATGAAGATACGGCATGTCAAAACTTGTATGGGTACAACTATAGCCAGGCTTAGAAGAAAATGAGTAAAATTTTCAAATGGAAGAAAGACTGAAAATAGTAAAATTTTAAAAGAATAGCATATTTATCCTTTAAAGATATTTAGACAAAAATAATAAGAGCAGAAATTAATGAAATAGAAAACAAACTTACAATAGGGAGGATCGATAAAGTCAAATATTTTTTAAAGGACTAAAGTGATAACCTGTAGGAAGCCCGATTTTTAAAAGAGAGCAAGATAAAGCACAAATAGGCAATATCAGAAATAACAAGGGGAACATCATTACAGATCCTACAGATATTAAAAATAAGAGGATGTTATGAGTAACGACATGCTAATAAATTTGAAATTTCAGATGAAATGGAGAATTGCTAGAGAAACACAACTTATGAAAACTAACAGAAGTAGAAAATCTGAAAATTCCTATATCTATTAAAGAAATTGTATTCATAATTAAAATGCTTCCCACAAAGAAAACTCCTGGCCAATATGTCTTCATTGAATAATTCTTTGAAACATTAGGAAAGAAATGTCACCAATCTTACCCAAAGTCCACTGGAGCAAAGAAAAAGGAACAATTCCCAGTGATTTTATGTGAAGCCAGCACAGCCTCTATACCAAAACTTGACTAGAAAAAGCATAAGAAAATCTCTTATTAACACAGCAATCTCTTTCATAGACACACACTCCTAAATAAATCATTAGCAAACTGAATCCAGAAACACAGAGTAACACCTCACCACCAGTTTGGATTTATTCAAGGGATACAAGGCTGGCTTAAAAAAAAAAAATAAATGTAATTTCCCACACTAACAGAATAAAGGCTAAAAATCATACAATCTTCTCAATAAATGTGGAAAAATCAACTAAAAATCAACGTCCACTTACAGTTTTAAAAAGCTCTTAGCAAACTGGGAATTGATGGAAACTTCCTTACTGTGATGAAGGTTGCATAGGAGAAACATACAGTATGCATCGTACTTAGTGAGTAAAAATTTTCTGCCTGCAATTACGGAAGAGACAAGGATGTCCACTCTCTCCACTTCTTTTCAACACTGTGCTACAGTCCTACTCCATGTAGGATTGGAGGGATTCGGAAGGACTGGAAAGGAAAAATAAATCTATCATTATTCATGAATAATGTGTAGAAAATCCACAGGAATCTATAGAAATTAATAGTTGAATTTAGCTAGGTCACTTGACACACGATCACTATTTCTAGATACCAGTAAGAGTTTTTAAATGAAAGTTGTAAAACTGGTGGCATTTGTAATAGCATAAAAGTTAAATGTCCAAGGATAGATCTAAAAAAAGGTGAATAAAACTTCTATGCTGAAATCTATAATACTAAACATTATTGAAAGAAATTAAAGTAGACTTAACTAAATGGAGAAGTACAATGTTTATGGAGTGACTCATTATAAAGGTGTCGATTCCCTGAGAATAGACCTATAAATTCAACGACATTTCAATCAAAATCTCAGTAGGTTTTTTTTATGGAAATTAATAGGCTAATTCTAAACTTTATATAGAAATTCAAAACATGAAAAGTAGCCGAGACAATCTTGAAGAAGAAAACAATGTGAGAGGACTTATACTGTCAGTTATCAAAACTTCATATAAAGCTATGGTCATTTAAAAAAGTGTAATATTGGTACAAATAGACCAATAAAGACAGAACAGACAGAATAAAGTCCAGAAACAAATCCACACATACATCTGTGGATTTGACCCTTTACAAAGTTGATAAGACAGAGTGGGGGGAATGAATGAGACCATCCTTTAATAAAGACCCTCAAGAAATGGTGCAATGTCACCTGGATACCCACATGGGCAAAATCTATCTTGGCTCTTGGCTCACACCATATGAAAAGTAAAACAATGAAGCATCTAGAAAATAACATGGGAGAATGTCTTTGTGAGATTCGGGAAGGCAAAGTTTTATTAAATAGGATGCAACGGCACTAACATCACCAAAAATATTGATAAATAGGACTACATTAAGATAGAGTACTTCTAGTCTACAGCCATCCCATCCTGAACGCACCTGATCTCGTCTAAAATCGAGTATATCTGCTCATAAAAAGACACTGTTAAGACAAACAGAAAGTCAGACCCCAGAAAGGGAGAAGATATTTTCTGTACATATCCCTGACAAAGGACTTCTATCAGGCACATATAAAGAGTGTCAACAAATCAATAAGTAAAGGAAGACTCAACAGAAAAACGGGCAAAAGTCTTGAAGAGGCATTTCACAAAAGAGACTATCTGTACGCACATCAAAGGGCTCTCACCTTCTGTAGTCATCTGGGAAATGTTAAGTAAAGCCACATTGAGGTAACTATTACCAAAATTTCAAAGATCGGCATTTCCAAGTGTTCGTGAGGGTGTGCATGTGCTGGGACTCTTATCACGGCAAGAACGTAAAATCAAACCCACATGAGAAACCGCATGGCATTATCTACTAAAGCTGAACATAAGCGCGTCCTATGATCCTGCAATTCCACTTCTGGGTGTACACCCAACAGTCATGAGTACGTGCTGCACTAAATGACATGCACAAGAATGTTCATTGCATCAGCATTTGTAATAGTTCCCACAAGAAACGACCCAGATGACCATCAATAGCAGGACGGATAATTGCAGTACGGCCTCTCAGTGAAGTACTATATACCAATGAAAACGAACGCACGGCAACTTCGCACAGCGGCAATGAATCTCACAGACGTTACGTTGCATGAAAGAAGTCTGGCACGGGGTCTACACTGTAAGATTCCATTTGCATAAAAGGAAAAAATAGGCAAAACTAGTCTATGGTGATAGAAGTCAGGTTAAATGTTGCCTTGGGGAGGGACAACAGTCTTTGAGTGGGGGGTGAAGAGGGTGTCTGGACTCTCTGGTAGTGTTCTGTATCTTGATCTTGGTGCTGTTTTCCGTGCGTGTTTACTTTGTGACAATTTGTCAAACTGTACACTTACGGTTTTTAGTCTTTTCTGTATGTCAGACTCAAATAAAAACTGCATTCATGGCCGGGCGCGGTGGCTCACGCCTGTAATCCTAGCACTCTGGGAGGCCGAGGCGGGCGGATCACTCGAGCTCAGGAGTTCGAAACCAGCCTGAGCAAGAGCGAGACTCCATCTCTACTAAAAATAGAAAGAAATTAATTGGCCAACTAAAAATATATATAGAAAAAATTAGCCGGGCATGGTGGCGCATGCCTGTAGTTCCAGCTACTCAGGAGGATGAGGCAGGAGGATCGCTTGAGCCCAGGAGTTTGAGGTTGCTGTGAGCTAGGCTGACCCCACGGCACTCTAGCCAGGGCAACAGAGTGAGACTCTGTCTCAAAAAACAACAACAACAACAAAAACTGCATTCGTAAAAAATTACACCCAGACGCCCAAAGCTGGCAAAGATGCAGGAGCTGGATGGCACACGTGCTGGCGTGGGGGACGGGCCCTCTTGTACACAGCAGGAGTGCACAGCCCCCACGGAGGGAGACTTGACGATATATCAATTTACAAATGCACATATCTTTTTTCCTAATTAATAGACTTAATTTTTTAAAGGGCAGTTTTAGGTTCACAGCAAAATCGAGCAGGAAAGTCCCCACGTGCCCCTCCCCATGGCGCCCCCCCTACCCCCTGTGACACCCACATCATGTACCACGTCTGCCCTTGAATCAGCACCGACACAACGCCATCCACCAGCTTTGATAGTTCACAGTAGGGCTCACTCTTTGGGCTGCGCATTCTATGTTTTTTGAAATGGATAAATCTTAGCTTTCAGTTTTAGATTCGCAGCACAATTCTGCAGAATGCACAGAGCGTTCCCATAGACCACCCAGCCCCTGCCTCCCCCCCCCGCCACGCACAGCCTTCCCCACTACCAACGTCCCCCACCAGAGCGGGGCATCTGTCACAACTGATGGATCTACACGGATGCGTCCTTGTCACCCAAAGTCCGTCGTTTACAACAGGGTTCACTCTTGACATTGTACAAGTCTGTGGGTTTGGGCAAATGTATAAGGACGTGTATCCACCATGACAGTATCACACAGAGTAATTTCACTGCCCCAAAAACTCCCTGTGCCCTCCCGTTCAACCCTCCCTCCCTACCCCTGGATACCTGGCAACCACTGATTTTTTTTCATTGTGGTAAAATACACACAACATAAAATCTACCATCCTAACCGTTTCTAAGTGCAGGATTCAGTGGCGTTAAGTGCATGCATTACCAACCATCGGTCTCCAGAACTCTTTTCATCTTGGAAATCTGAAACTCTGCACCCAGAAAACAACTACTTCCACTGCCCCTCCCCTCGGCCCTGGCAACCGCCATTCAACTTTCTGTTTCTATGAATTTGACTACTCTGATTATTTCATGTAAGTGGAATCACACAGTATTTGTCCTTTCGTGTCTGGTTTATTTCACTTAGCGAAATATCCTCATGGTTCATCCACGTGGCAGCGTGTGGCAGCATCTCCTTCCTGTCTAAGGCTGCGTAATACTCTGTGTGTGTGTGTGTGTGTGTGTGTGTGTGTGTGTACCATGCTTCGTGTCTGTCGACGGACACTCGGGTTGCTTCCACTGCTTGGCTATTGTGAATATGAACACACGTGTACAAAGATCTCTTCAAGTCCCTGCTTTCAATATCTTTGTGTAAATACCCAGAAGTGGAATTGCTGGATCATATGGTAATTCTAGTTTTAATTTTCTGAGGAACCGCCGTACTGTGTTCACAGCAGCCACACCTTTTTGCATTCCCACCAGCACTGTGCGAGGCTCCCAGCTTCTCCACATCCTCACCCACACTTGCTATTTTCTTGGTTTTTTTTTTTAAAACTTTATTTTTTAAGAGCAGTTTTAGGTTCGCAACAAAATTGAGAGAAGTTTCAGAGATATCCCGTATCTCCCTGCCCCACACGCACCCCCCCCCCCCCCGTTATCAGCATCCCCGCCAGAGCGGGGCTTGTCATATTTTATTAGGTTGGTGCGAACCCAGAGCGGTGCTTGTCATATTTTATTACGTTGGTGCAAAAGGAATGGCGGTTTTAGCATTGTTGAAATTTGCCGTTTGATATTGGAGTACATTTTTAAATAAATGTGGTTATGTTATATATCATTTCAATGCACATTACTCACTTTATGTTTTTTTGCTAATGACTTATTACTTGCTGTTTATTTTATATTTATTTTAGACTATGGAAACGATGTTAGACAAAAAGCAAATTAGAGCGATTTTCTTATTCAAGTTCAAAATGGGTCGTAAAGGGGCAGAGACAACTCGCAACATCAACCACGCATTTGGCCCAGGAACTGCTAACGAGCGTACAGTCCAGTGGCGGTTCAAGAAGTTTTGCAAAGGAGACGAGAGCCTTGAAGATGAGGAGCGCTATCTGGCCGGCCATCAGAAGTGGACAACGACCAATCGAGAGCAATCATGAAAGCTGATCCTCTCACAACCCACGAGAAGTTGCCAAAGAACTCAAGGTCGACCAGCGTGCAGTCATTCGGCATGTGAAGCACATTGAAAAGGTGAAAAAGCTCAACAAGTGGGTGCCTCGTGAACAGACTGAAAAAGAAAAAAAGAATCGTCGTTTTGAAGTGTCATCTTCTCTTCTTGCACGCAACAATAAACCATTTCTCAATCGGATTGTGACCTGCCATGAAAAATGAATTGTGTACAGCTGGCAACAAGCAGCTCAGCGGCTGGACCGAGAAGCAGCTCCAAAGCACGTCCCAGAACCAAACTTGCACCAAAGAAGGCCATGGTCACTGGTGGGTGGTCTGCCGCTGGTCTGATCCACTGCGGCTTTCTGAATCCCAGTGAAACCATCACATCTGAGAAGTCTGCTCAGCAAATTGATAGGATGCAATGAAAACCGCAACGCCTGAGGCTGCCATTGGTCACCAGAAAAGTCCCAGTTCTTCTCCACGACACCTGACCACAGGTCGAACAACCAACTCTTTGAAAGTCGAACGAATTGGGCTGTGAAGTTTTGCCTCATCCGCCACATTCACCTGCCCTCTCACCAACCCGCCACAACTCCTTCAAGCATCTCGACAACTTCTTGCAGGGAAAAGACTTCCACCACCAGCAGGATGCAGAAAATGCTTCCCGAGAGTTCACGGAATCCTGGAGCACGGATTTTTACGATACAGGAATAGACAAGCTTATTTCTCATTGGTAAAAACGTGTTGGTTGTAACGGTTCCTATTTTGATTAATAAAGGTATGCTGCAGCCTAGTTATAATGGTTTAAAATTCACGGTCCAAAGCTGCAACGACTTTTGCACGAACCTAACGTGAACCTATAATAACACATCATCGCCCAAGTCCACAGCTACATCAGGGTTCACTGCTGGTGTTGTGCATCCTATGAGTTTGGATAAATTTATAATGACATGTATCCACCACGACAGGATCATACAGAGAAGTTTCGCTGCCTTAAAACTCCTCTGTGCTCCCCTGTTCATCCCTCCCCCCTCCCCCTGGTGAACACCGGCATTTTTACTATAGTCACACCTTTCACTTTCCAGGATGTTATATATTTTCAAGTCAGACTGGCTTCTCTCACCTAGTAGCATGCATTTAAGGTTCTTTTGTGCTTTTTCATGGCTTGATAGCTCATTTGCTTTTAGTGTTGAATAATATCCCATTGTTTGGGTATTCAGGTTATTTATCTATTTACCTACTGAAGGACAGCAATAAGTGGATGCTTCCAAGTTTTCACAATTATGAATAAAGCTGCGGCATCATTGATGTTTAAAGCGGTTACTGATATAGCTGGATAAATACGTACCACATTTGTTACTCTTTTCTATTCGTTGCCCTTGTTCTCCGTTCTTATATTTTTATTCCTATTTTTGCCATATGTGTGGCAATTGACAGACTATTTTTCTGTGTTTTGTGGTTTTAATTGAGCATTTAATATGATTCTATTTTCTCTCCTTTCTTAACATATCACATTTTTTTCTAACATTTTTAAGTGGTTGCCCCAGAGTTTGCAATATACACTTAGAACTAATCCAAGTCCACTTTCAAATAACACTATACTGACCAGGCACGGTGGCTCACTCCTGTAATCCTAGCACTCTGGGAGGCCGAGGAGGGAGGATTGCTTGAGGTCAGCAGTTCGAGACCAGCCTGAGCAAGAGCGAGACCCCATCTCTACAAAACATAGAAAAATCAGCTGGGCATGGAGGCATGCACCTGTAGTCTCAGCTACTCAGTAGGCTGAGGCAGGGGGATCGCTTGAGCCCCGGAGTTGGTGGTTGCAATGAAATATGCTGATGCTACTGCACTCTAGGCTGGGTAACAGGACGAGATCTTGTCTCAAACAAAACAAAACAAAACAAACAAAACAAAAAACACTATACTGATTCATGGGTGGTAGAAGTACCTTACAAGACAAACTATTCCTAATTCCTTCCTCCTTCCCTTTTAGCATTCAGCAATTCATTTCACTTATCTATAAGCTATAACCACCAAATGCATTTTTGCTGTTATTTTGAACAAACTCTTATCTGTTAGATCAATTAAGAATTAAAGAATAAAAGTTTATTTTACTTCATTTACTCCTTCCTTAATATTCTTCCTTTCTTTATGTAGATCTGAGTTTATTACCTATGTCACTTTTCTTCTTGCTAAAGAAGTTCTTTTAACATTTCTTCAAGGGAAGTTTAATGACAACAAATTCCCTCAATTTTTGTTTGCCTGAAAAAGTCTTTCTCCCTCACTTCTGAAGGGTAATTTTGCTAAATATATATTTCAAGGTTGGTAGGTTTTTCCTTTCAATACCTTAAATATTTCAGCCCATTCTCTTCTTGCTTGCATAGTTTCTGAAGTGAAGTCTGATGTAATTCTTACCCTTATTCCTCCATAGGTAAGAGGGTTTTTTTCTCTCTGGCTTCTTTCAAGATTTTTCTCTTTGTCTTTGAATTCCTACAATTTCTTATATACTGACCAGCTTCAACTTTTACAAACATCCTGTGGTTCTTTTATCCATTCTTTCTCCCATACGCACAGTTTTTATTTTTAACAAATGTAGTTTTTTTCTCTTTGAAGAACGACTTCAGGTCTTGGAATTTGCCTTAGAGATATTTATGCACGTGAGCAAAATGACTATGTTCGAGCTTATTTATTGCAGAATTGCTTGGAGTATCAAGAGACTGGAAACAATACGAATGTCCATTAACAGGTGACTGGTCAAATACACCATGGAGCATCCGTGCAGTGGATAACTATCCAGATGTGGAAATGACTGAACAACTAGATTATGCGCCAGTATGGAATATTCTCCAAAATATATTGTGGGGAGAAAGCAAAACAAAACAAGAGCCAAAGGATGCATCTAGCACACTTCCATTTGTGAAACCAAAAGGAGAGGAGTGAGGCAAGCATATTTTTTCATGAATGCGTAAAATATCTCTGGAAGGATGAAGACACAGACGGCACCGGTTGCCTTTGCAGAGGGGAGCTGGTGCCCTGGGGACAGTGCCTTGGGGGAGACTTTTGCTGTGTAGCTTTTCTACCTTTTGATTTTTGAATCATGGGAATGCATTCCCTAGTGAGTGAATGAGTGAATAAATGAATGAAGGAACGAATGAACAAATGAATAGATTTTAAAAGAAAATAAGGAAACTCTTCCAACAGTCTGGAGTCAGTGGATGAGGAGACTCACACATTGATTGAATACCTATGCTACCGGGCCAACCTAATTATCATACAACGCCCCTGACACCCCTGGGAGGTATGAGGTTTGTACCCATTTCACAGATGAAGAAGCCTGAGACGAACTGCCACCAAGAAGTGGCAGAGCTGACTTGGGGCCCGTCTGACTGCAGCTGATGGAGCTCATTCCCCATGGGGAGTAGACAAGGTAGCTTGACTCCCTGCGTCCCAGTGACAAGAGCATCAGGACTCCTGGGACCCCAGCGGGGACTCCAGTTGTGCCCAGGGGAGCCAGAGCCGCCGCGCCTTCAAGCTCACCCGCTCCCAGGGCAAAATCACCTGGTCCTCTCTCCCCGGGGGTTTTCAGATGCTGGAATAATCCCAGCATCTCACTTCCCCCATCTCCGAAAACACAATCCAATTTCATTTAGGTAGAGAAAACCGCACAAAAGCCATAACACTCAGTTTATCCCTTGAAATATAATCAGGCTGAAGGAAAGAATTAATTTTTAATTCCATCTTAATTACTCAGAGAAATAATCTATTGGCAGAGCCTGGCCCTGGGACGCCCCTGCCTGGTGTCCGCCTGCTGGTGCCCGGGGCTCGCTCCAGGCACTGACCGGCGCGGGAGAGGCGGGGCTGGCCCTGGTGCTCCTGCACGGTGTCCTTTGCTGGAGAGAAGTGTGAGCTGAAGACATTAATGTGCCATCTCACATGTCGTCTTCCCTTCAGAATAATGTCAGATTTCTTTAACAAAGTCACTAGCTGTGCTGCTCAGAGACACACAAAGGGGGTGTACGGGGCATGCCAGATCCTCTGTGACCTTGAGCTGGCAGGATGGGGCTGTTTCTTCCTTGTCGTTTTGCATTCGTTAAGCAAATATTAACTGAGCACCTACTATGTGCCCGGTACTCTTGTGGGAGCCAGGACCCAGCAGACCGGTCCCTGCCCTCATGGAGCTGACATTCTGGCAGAGAGAGGTAGAGAGTAAACTAGTAAGCAGGTAAGCGCAATCATTTCAAGTGGTCACCAGCACTGTTTAGTGAATAAAACAGGACAGTGGCTTGGACAGCGATGGGCGAGGGTTTGTCGACAGCAGACAGGGAGGCAGGGCGCTCGCCCCAGAATGGAGCTACCCGGGGTGAGCCCATACCAAGGAGGGGCCCAGCAAGTGGAAGGGCCCTGAGGCAGGGCTGAGGGAATATGCGGAGGAGTAGAGAGGTCAGGATAGCTGGAGTGGAGGCGCCAGGGAGAGGGTGGGACATGATGACTTTGCAGGTCATTCTTTTTTATTGAGACAGAGTCTCGCTCTCTTGCCCGGGCTAGAGTGCCGTGGCATCAGCCTGGCTCACAGCAACCTCAAACTCCTGGGCTGAAGCGATCCTCCTGCCTCAGCCTCCCAAGTGGCTGGGACTGCAGGCATGCGCCACCATGCCCGGCTAATTTTTTCTATATATTTTTAGTTGGCCGATTAATTTCTTTCTATTTTTAGTAGAGACGGGGTCTCACTCTTGCTCAGGCTGGTCTCGAACTCCTGAGTTCAAACTATCCTCCTGCCTCGGCCTC